>OZ007524.1:3921782-3958150 GCA_963931895.1 Eupithecia pulchellata | reverse complement strand
AAGCGCGTGGCTCAGTCTGGATAGGTGATGTATAAAACCACCATCTAGTTTTCGAAATAGTGGGGATGAATGATGGTGGTCACCATTGCTGTGCCATTGCAAACTGACTCCCATTACTACCTATACGGTTTTTGGATGGCTTGAAGAGTTCGACGACCTCTGTGGGGCGCGGTGGGCGAAGGTCCGCCTGCGACGCAGGAGATTGTGGATTCAATTCCCGCCTCGGGACAAATGTTTGTACGTCTGCAGATATTTATTTAGGGAGTTCTGGTGGTTTTCTATGTATAATAAAAAATATCTGTAATCTATTGTATATAATAATAATATACGTCATCTAGTACCCATAACACATGGTCTGCTTAGTTTGGGGCTAGATGATGATGTGTGGATTGTCCAACATTATTTATTTAATCATTTAAAGGTTAAATAAACTGAGAAAATGATACGACTTAACTCATATAGTTTCGCCATACACGATAGCACCCTAGGTGCTTATGGGCGAAACGACACTAGACCACAATGTTGCAGTTCGCATATGCTAAGTACTGTAAAAAACACTTTCATGGCCCGCGATGCACATGTCCATCATCGATAAGCGGACAATGAGTGTGTTAACTTAGAATAACTAAACTTGTGTTAATATGTGATAGCTTCGTTTACTCTCTGTAGATCCAGTGATCAAGATCCATTTGGTTCCATTAAGAAAACTTTTACTCTTTAGATCCATTTCTGATGATTTGGTTCTAACAAGAACTTTTATTATCTGTAGATCCAATGATCAAATTTATTTTGTTCCAGTGAGAATACCTTTTTGTCTTTAGATCCAATTTTGATGATTTGGTTCTAAGAAGAACTTTTACTTTCTGTAGACCCAATGATCAAGATCCATTTGGTATTATTATTTATTATTTTATTATATTATTTATTATTATTATTATTACGAATTATTTTTAGGAGCAGACTACAATCATAAAAAATAAACCGCATTGCAATATATGTCGTCCTGACTTATCTTCAAACTCAATTGAAAATACATTGCGTGGTGTTTGCGATGAAGCAGCAAAAGGTAAAGAACCTGCTCCTCGTGTGTACAAAAGGGGCCTTGCTTTCATAGAAAGCAAAGGTTGGCATTTTGCTACTAATAAACCAGTACCTTCTTTCAATGAGAAAAAATCTGGAATATATCGACAGCGAAACAAACTGGCTGAAGTACAAAAAATTAGGGCAAACACCGTAGAAGCAGTTGAGATACCAGTACAATACAAAGATTTTTTAATGGCAGACTACTCGGATAATAAATATAGAATTATTGTATTTAGTTCACAGGACGCGCGGAAACAGTTAGAAAAATCAAATAATTATTTTATGGATGGCACGTACCAAGCCTGTCCTGTCCCTTTTCGTCAGATTTTTATAATTTTTATTACTTACTAGGGCCGCCCCGGCTTCGCACGGGTATTTAACAAAAAATTCAATTTTCATGCGGAACCCTAACTTTTTTGAAAATATTCTCGGTCCAGTAGTTTCGGAGCCAATACAATTCAAGCTAACAAATAATTAAATCTTTCCTCTTTCTATTATTAGTATAGATAGATATATTAGTATAGATAGAATAGATATATTAGTATAGACTGGCTAATGCAGACTAGATTGTTTTAGAAATATGTGGGAACATTTTACATCCAGGCAAAGGCCGCAAAAAAAAAAAAATAGCAAGACCTTTTTAGTAGGATTTGTTTATGAGCTTTTGGAGATCACTTAGGCACCTACATCATCAGTCATCATCATCACTTACAAAAAGCTTTTTACAAAAAAATATTATTTTTTATAAGGTTAAATATGGTAACAAATAAAAAACGCGAATCTCACATATAATAAGTATTATAGTTTATTTAGATGCATAAATATACAAAATGCAACACTCAGTTTTTATATTTTTATAGGGAGATCTCAAATTATGCACAGCATTAAAAACTTGTTAAAATAATCACGTGTATTAGTAACATGGGTGTAGGTCGAAGATGGTGTAAAATTAATTATTATAATATACTTACTAGGTAAATCACTAGGAAAAAGAAAGAATATTCAAAAGCAAACGTTTTTTAACAACGCAAGTCTATGAAATACTCGTAACTTAGGACTTTTAATTTTACCAACTACTTACCTACAATAAAATAACAATAAGTACAAGCGTAGATAATTAGGTACTCATTTTTACTACATGTACAGTGGCGTTCACTGTTGGCTGTACCCCCTGTTACTGTTGAAGTTCTATGAATACAGAGCAATTTATAAGTATAATCATTCGGTAAAATGAAGATAGTAAACCGTTTAATAAAATATAACAAATATAATAATATAAAACCAAAAATAATATAATTAGGAGACATGGAATCTGTCCCAGGCAGATAAACGGGTCAGTCAGGAGTAACGGTGAACGCGACTGTACCTACGTAGTTAAATAATAGTTTTAGAGTGTTTAAAATATTCCAGCAGATAGTTAATAACCTTTAATAACAAATAAAATTATAATTAAATAACCAAAATAGAACTAGTATTCATAATTGAAACAATAGAACTAACTGCAGACTGTTGCAAACAATCTACAGGTAGCTTAACTGATCCATACCAATACCAGTCGGAGATAACTAGTTAGTTTCATAAGTGTGACCTAAAAACTCTTAAACTTTTAAAACGAAAATGTTATCTACCCAACATTGTTTATATTTCAGCACACTTATTCATAATTTTATAAAGCATATTTATTTATAAAAGGCCAATAAGCCGGAAAGGTAGTGCAGCTCGAAATTTTAAAATGTTGCCTTAAATTTGGTTACATGTGTGTTTCCATCTGATTTAAGTAAAGCATCCTTTTAAAATTAATCACCTTTTACATCATAAATTAGTTGTGTTCTAAGGGTGGAAAAATTAAAACTAAAATCAACAAATATGCTACATATTTAAATTGTTGATCATTTCAGTACATAAATCAAAAGTGTAAATTAACAAATGGTGATGTTAAAATAAATACCGATGTTCACTTGTTTTACGTTGTAAATTTATATATCACTATAATATATAATAAGTTGGTACGTTACTTATTGCAATAACCCTATAACATATAGCAACTATTTCCGTTTAGACAATAAGTAGATAATATTTTTTTCACAATACATTTGCATCTATTTTTTGATCTCGAAATGACTACCTAATTTTTTTAACTCTTCTAATGAAATACATTTTAGTTCATTCCTTTGTAGTTTTCATTTTATTTACCTTATAGAGTTAATAACATACCTACTTAATTTCAAAAATATTTTTATTTACTTTTTTTATTAACTTGAGAAGAAAACCTCCTCTCACATAAAAAATAAATTAAGGTAGGGCTTGAACAGAATTAAATTAAATGTTGTTTTAACTGAATGGATAATAAAGGTCTGATCCGATTTTCGTATACGAACTCTCACGCTTTCGAATTCATTCTTACTGTACTTTATCTAAAAACTCAGTTTCAAATAGTTCTTTCCATATTCTCCGTAACTTCCCATATTCTCAGTATTGTACCTACTAGCCCTTATAATAAAGTTATAAAATAAGGGCTAGTAGGTACAATCAAAATGTGTACATTACTTGTAGGTTGAAAAAAAAAACTAAAAAGGAATGCATAAAGCTTAGATTAGGTACTCAATCCTTTAACATGCCATCATTCAGTCTTTCAATATAAGAACGAAATAAATCGAATCGTAGCGACAAGAAACTTAGTACAATCATTTTTGCAAGATTCCTAATTACAAACGACGGTAAATTAAAAAGTCAATAGTTTATAACAAGCAAGGTTTTGAGCCTGCTTTAGGCCATAAGTTAATCGCAATAGTAAAGCCAAAGAACTGTTCAAGAGGGCAAATAAATATTGCGCCTGCGATTATTCGCAAACTTATAGGCGATTGGCATAATTTAAAATAGGTCTAATAGGTATTGTAACTGTCAACCATAGTTGCAGAAAAGCTATTAATTTGTTAGAACAGAATATTCCCCTAATTTGGTCTGCATACGGAAAATATAAGCGCGCTGTACATAATATATATTTTTTCTCTTTTACTGACGTATTTCGTCATTGGGCTAATAACCAGTTTAGAATATGTTTACCAGCAGGATTAAAATTTATTCAGAAACTTAATTGATAGTTTAAATTTTTTGAAAACCATCCATATTTCATTTTGCTGCAATTTTTTATTTGAATAATATTTTAAAAGCTAAATAGAATAAAAATCAATAATTTTCCATGATTCTGAACTGCTTGAGAAGGAATAAAATCATAAGTAGCTTCAACAATGTGACATAGATTTTTTTTTCAGGAATTTAAAACAAGTTCTCACAGCTTGTTTTATTAATTCCTGAAAAAAAAGTAGTGGACGGATTTTTACTGGTTTTAACTTGCTATTGTAACAATTATAATAAGTATGTTGTGACACTAGAGTACAAAGGAATGAAACATTTTAGTGCCACAAGAACTTTACAAGTCTCTAAATGAAAATATGGAGGTAAGTTCACTATGGGATCTACTGCATGCGTCTGGAAAGCTTTTCTCAGTTCAACGCAAAGTTAGAAAAAAACAATGCTATGGTTAAATGCTTAAGACAATCTATTAGATGTGATAGTTTTTGCCCAGCTGTGTAGCATCAGTTAGCTAAACAACAAAACCTTACTGCATATCTTGCAATCAAAAATTGTGTCACCAAAATTGACATTCATGGTTGTGTGGTAAAGATCAAATTGAAAGGTTGTGTGTTTTGTTGAAACCTGAGGTTGAAACACAAGCCTAGCCGTATCATTTATAGATAAATGATACTCTACTTCCACTCACTCACTTTCAAAGAGTACATACTGACACAGATAAGTTTTTTTTCAAAATTTTCTGTCAAACTCATTGTTTTTGTTTGGTTTGATGTTGAAGTGACATAGGAAGTGACATTATCGTGTATACCAGAAAATAAGCGTATTTTAACAAACAATTTGAATAACAAGGCAGTGTATAACAATCACAGGGTTCATTTGTCCTTTTTCTCTTCAGTTGGTGTGTTGGTCGAGGTGTCAGTTTCTTCTGCCTCCTCGTCAGAGTAATTTGTTGGTTCCTCACCAGGCTTAAGAAGCCGTCCTACAAGCTCGTACTTCTCTGGAAGTATTAAATAAAGAATTTAAAGAAAAAAAGAATTTAAATTACTAGTCGGACTTGTACATCAAGGGTCCCATCTTTCTAGAAAAAAAAATCTCTTGTTGTTCGCCATAGTACTCAAATTAACAATTTGTATTTATTAAAAATCTACAAAATCTTGTTGATGACTGCATAATTTTTTCTATATTAATGTCAATTTTGAAAAAAGCTTGTGGCAGGAACCTGAATAAATACAATTCTAATACAAATAATAGCAGTGTTGAAAATATGCTCAATTTACAAATCATTGTGGTATAACATTTGAATTAGATGTTTTATCTAGCTTTAGGTGCATACTCGGTACATTTTTAATTAAATAATTCCATTCCTATTTAAAATCATTAATCTTTTTATATCTACTATCTTACTATCAATATGCTTGTTGCTCATTAGATAATATTTTTGTACTGGTGCATAATCAGAGATAAATTTTAACACCTAGGTAGGTGTATAAGTAGGTACTTAGCAATGTATTAAGATACTTACCTATGGCTGTTTGAAAAGTAGTTAATTACAGCACAATGTTGCACATAATAAAAGGCATACTACCCAGTAACATAGGCAGAACAATAAAATGATGTCATAATGAAGCATTTTAGAGTGCAGTACTAATTGACCTGTAAACTGTTATCAAACCAATAAAATAGTAGGTATGTTATGTACCTCTGAACTGTGCCTCCCACTCCCTAACGGACTCCATCTCCATAGATTTAAGGTCACTGAGGTCATCATATTCTTTATCAGACGATGTCACTGAGAAAGTAGCCAGTCCTCTTGATGCATCCTTACCACCAAAAGCTGCATAAGGACCCCCTGGAATGCATTATAAATGTATTAATTACACAAAAAGTATAAAGGTGAAGAATATCGTATTCATGCATTCATTATGTTTAGTGCATGTAGTGTAAATAATGTAAACTAGCACCATATTAGAGTCAAGTCTAAAAATAAACAGTGACGTGCAATATGTTAATGAATGCGCTCACCGGGTCCGTAAAAGCGGCGTCCTCGGGTCACGTCGAATATCCAGCCGTTGACGGCGACGAGCACCCTGCCGTCCGGTTGATTGCCGTCGTATTGCCGAAGCTCTGCAACGGTCATATCCTTCCGAATCTTCGGAAGATCTTCAAATCCTGCTTCCACAGGGATGGTTGTAAATCTTTTGATTATTTTGTACGCAAATATACAAACAATCGCAAATAATGTAATGTTTAGAGCAGTGAGTCGGTCTACCAAGAATCCCGATAATGTTTCATTTTCTTCAGGCACATCAAGCTCTGCTTTTGAAGGATCCATGTTGGCGAAGGTTGAGGGACGACGTTCTCTTCTGTGTTACGAAGTGATATAAGATTTTTCTACAATGTTTACGCCATTCACAGTCTAATTTTTGTAGAACTTAGTCGAATCAAAATCAGATATTTTTTTCTATACCGCGCTCCTACTACATCGGCCGATCGATGATGAATCCGATGATGTGATGACGATTTACTTGACTTGATTGATGTGATGTGATGACGAAATGAGACTTTGATTTGAATGATTTTTGTTCTGTCACATTTGACATCTTGTCTTGGCTGCGTTCACAACCTACGCTCGAGCGCGCTCAGAGTGCAACTAGGTCGTTCATGACCTCAGGAAAAACGCTCGGTTGGGTTGTTTATAACTAGAGCGTTCACAACCTGCGACGGTTGCAACGTTGCAACTTTTTACCGGTCTAATTCGATCGACGAAAAACACTCTGACATTGACAGCTGTCATATTTTCCCAAAAGTGTTGTTTGTTTTATCTACCTAGGTACATCAAGATTTCTACAGTAAATTTCAAAATTTTCAGTATTTATCAGTTATCATTCGTAGTCACAGTCAGTAGATTTTTTTTTTATTTACCTTCGGATTTAATATTTACACCAAACAACCGCACCCTGAGCCTCTGAACGCAGCCCTTTGATATGAAAAAGCTTTGTAATGATTTAGCGTAAAATTTTACAAACGGTTTTTATGTAGTGCAGTATAATACAATATTTTTAATAGATGCCGATGTCATTTTTTAATCCTAAAAATATATATACAGACGTATTGAAGCTAGTATTTTAGGTAGCAGTATAAAGTGATTTGATTAGTGATGCTCTAATCTTTCGCAAGACTGCTTGTTAAGCCGGCTCTACACTCGCGGTGCGAACGGCCGCCGCGACAACTGCGAACCGCGAGTGTGGATGTCGTTCACGCCTTCGCGTAGCTTCGCGTTCGCGCTTCGCGCCTTTCCCGATCAGGAGGCAGTTTTTTGGTCTGCGACAAAGGGTTTGTGGCGCGCGAACGTGAACGCATCTACACTCGCATTTTTCCGCAGTAGCGGACAGTACATCGTAAGGAGTGGTTGCAGAAATCACGTCGTCGTTGTCCATAGTCACGAACAAGACTGTGAAGATTTGCGAGTGTGAAGGGACACAGTTCACGCGTGGATCGCGACATACATTCACGGCGTGAAATAACGGCGCTACTTCACGCGCGAGTGTAGAGCCGGCTTTATAAAAATATAGACCGGCAATTCTGTCTTTGGCTTGTCTAAAAAATCACACTTGACAACCTGAAAGTGGCGTCTTTCTCCCCGTATCTGCAACGATTGAGAGTATAGGTACCTAGTTAGGATGATGGAATATATGGAAGTAGAACTTGGTTATGGAAGGAAAACGGCGCTCAGTGGTCTTCGTTACCATCTTTACCGAAAAAAAACTACAATTTTAGCAGTTGTTTTAACGAATTTTGGTGTAAACTTCCAATAATCCGGGCTAGCTGGTATCGGCGAGCCTATAATTTTGCAAATCCAATACACAAAATAGCACAAACGAAACATTTTATTAAACATAATAAAACAAATAACTATATAATATATCAATATATAAAAATAAATAAATAACTATTTATTAATAACGTATGTATAAGGCATGGGCATTATTATGAAAAGTAGTTTAGGGCTTTACCGGCGTGGTTGATTTGAAAGTTGATTTGAGAGTAAATTGTTAAGAAAAATTGAGCTGAAAACTTAAATCAAATTATCATGATGATTAGCAATTTTTTAGCTATTGTTGAAGGTTACTAAAGTTTAAAATAAAATTATTTTCGGGTGGTTTTTTTTTTTACCTGCGATTAATACAACACACAGCCAGCAGGTCAGTGAACGGATAAAACAGGAGGTATCCTTTTATGTTATACAAATTGGTAAGGTACTTATATTTAATTTTGAAAAATATTGGATATATTCCCATCCGCCCCATTAACCTCCCCATCAATGGGGCAGTTGGGATTGAAAGAGAAAAGTAAAAAAAAGATTGAAAGAGAGTGTGAAGAAAGAGATGTAAAACAAGTGATAAAACAAAGATTTTAAATATAAGCAAATGATTGCTAATTAAGTTAATGTTTTAGTTTTTTTTTATGTGGCACTTGTACCTTTAAGGCCTTAGTTTTTATAAAAATAATTATTGTAAAAATGTTATTATCTCACTGTGATATAAAATATTTAAAACAACTGTATTTAAGATTAGAAAACTAATTTCGTATGATTTTTTGATTTCTCACTGCTTTTCCTAAGATTATTATTTGATTTTTAAATTAGCGTAGTTTACGAAAAGAAATATTTACAATAAACCAGAACTTGATTAGCTCAAATAAGTTGGCCTTTTTATTTCCTATTGTTCCTACTAACAGTTAATTATGTAAATAGGAACAAGAGTATCTGAATATGAATAGTGAGATTTATTCTTTATATTATCAAAAAGTCAATGGGGCAAAAAATCCCATCCACCCCATTGACTTGAATGATGGGGCAGATGATGATTTTTTCCCAGCTGCCCCACTGATGGGGAGGATAATGGGGCGGATGGGAATATATCAAATATTGCCTTACGAACCCTTTGTCGCGGTACCTACAAACTACGGGAGCGGGGCTAGAATCAGGCTAAACACACTATTTTATCCAAAGAGATTATAACCACTACGATTTTATTTATTAGTAATAAATTATAACACTTGTATTGCACACGTCTCCATAGACTTTTTCCCGGTGAATGCTATTGATTTCTGAGGTATATGGTTAGGACATACCTATCTATAGAATTTGCATGGTTATCCGAAAAACAACTTGACGTCAAAAAATTACGGCTTCACTATCGTTGCCAAATAAGATGGGAAAAGAGGTCATTCGCCGACCTTTACTACGTTAACGTAAAATCAAATAAATGTATCGCTAATTCTGTCGCTCACCATACAAACCTAACGAAAACGGGTATCGCTAAGAGTCTCGTGGTACATGCCTACAAGACAGCCGCGGTAAAACGGTACAACCCAAAAATTATACGAAATCGGGGAAACATACCGTTTGAAATTTTATGTTCTATCCACGTACCTACTTAATGGTTTTAAAATACGAAATGTATTTAAAACCGGCGTTATTTATTAAAATTATTTATAATTTTATGGTTGAGAGTACCAAATTATATGCTCATACCTGAGAAAAACAGTATTTTTGTATATCATTAGAATTTAAGTATCGAGAACATTTACGATACAAAATTGTTCAGATCTATAATTTTATGCTTAATTAGCAATCAAATAATTGTATAACACCAAAAAATCCAAATTTGTGGGGCCGTGACGTTTTCATTCCCTCATCGCTCGCGTCAGGTGTGCGCGACTTTCGGTACGGCGCGGCGGGCGGCGACGGCGCAAATTGTTGCTTGCAAATTTTGAACTATAAAGCGCTAGTTTACGAGTAGGAATGTTCGTAATCCTTACTATTAATATAAATGCGAAAGTAACCCTTACTAAGTATATAAGTTGGTGTGTAGAAGCTGTGATCTTGTAGTGACAATAAATAAAATATATTCTCTTCTAACCTGAGTTAGGATTAGAATAAATTCAGAAATCTTCTTTGTACAACAAACAAATTTCGGAAATATCATAATGGGAATATTGTGACAGCTGTCAGTCAATGTCAGAGTGTTTTTTTGTCGATAAAGTTGCAACTGTTTACGGTTCTGATCTGATCCGTTATGTGCTGGTAGATGTGTGAACCACATAAGGAAATTGATTAATTGAGAACGCGTTGTGGCGTTTTACTGAGCGTTTTACCCGTTTTACTATTACCTACGCTATGAAGATCAACGAACGACCTTGTCGTTGTCGCGGAGTGCGCTCGGGTGTTGGATAAGAACGTACCGGGGGCGTTTGATTGTTTTGATTGTGTACCATACCATAATCTGTCAAACAAAGCCCCTTGTCCGGTGGGGTGAGCTTGGAATGGAAATGTAATGAACAGTGCAGTGTTTTATTCAATATATATTTTGTGCTGGAACACACACTAAATATCAAGCACCTGTCTCCTCTCTCCGGGGCGGTGGCGGCAAAGATAGACCCCACCATGAAAGAACTGCATTCAGATTTGTGTTCACGATACATACATATATTTATCGTTGTAGCCTGTTACTGGTAATATCCCACGTATTTTGGCGAATTTACCGGCAGCCTTACTCTTTACCTATCAAATTGGAAAATAATCAGGGATGTGAGAGCTCGAAACCACTGAATTTTTTTCATTTTGTACTTATTTTCTGCCTGTTTCGCACTCGTTTTATCGGTATTATTATTAAAAATATGATATCAAGTTCTAGAACTAAACTATATTAATTTTCATACCGATCCATTCAGTAGTTCTGGGGAGAATAGTTTTATGAAACATAGAATAAAACAAACATCAAAATGTTCACAAAATTTTTAGTGTGATGTGACATTTATTATTATTATTTACAGGGTGGTATCAATAGCAACAGTATTTGTGAATAAATCGCTGCTGAGTAGTCAGACAGTGGCCTTGGAGGCTCCTCTCTTCATCACATGGTTTCAGTGCATCGTCTCATTCACAATATGCTCCGTGCTGAGCAGGTCGGGAGGTATTCCTGGGGTGTTCATCTTTCCCAAAGGCAGCCCCTGGCAACCTGACACTGTGAGGAAGGTGAGATAGTCATCATTTTCACCCTGAAGGTGTTTTATCTATACTAATATTATAAAGAGGAATGACTTGATTGTTTGTTTGAATTGAATAGATTTCGAAAATACTGGACCATTGCATTAATATTCAATTACTGCGAGTTAAAAACTTACTTTTGTGTAGGTATATTTTTGAAAGAAAAATACAACAGCTACCAATTAAAATATCCATCTAAAATTACCAGGAACTCGAATGAAGAATAATTAGCATGCAAAACTTATCAAGTTTTATTGAAGGACAGCTTCATGATTAGCTAATAAGTGCATACCTATACCTACCTTAGTTGGATCTGATAAGAAAAGTATTTTCACTTTAAACAAAACAAAACTCTTGAATTGTAATTAAATCTCTTGTTGTTCTTCGTACACAGCCTAGTTTCATATTTAACTTGCTTACATTCACAATTAATAATCAAATTTACCCTCTCTACCTGAATGAATAAAGATTATTTTAGTCTTACAAAATTTGTTTCCCATTTCAGGTTATACCACTATCATGCATGTTCACTCTAATGATAGCGACCAATAATCTATGTCTGAAGTACGTTGGAGTACCATTCTACTACATCGGCAGGTCTCTCACTACCGTATTCAATGTGGTATTCAGCTGGGTCCTATTGGGTCAAACCACTTCATTCAAGTGCATCTCATGTTGTGCATTTATAATTTTAGGATTCTACCTCGGAGTGGATCAGGAGAGTTTGATGGGTGGGTATTATGAAAAAGATTTTATGTGGTAATGTAGCTTATGTTTAATTGTAAGTACTATTTTAACGTGTATTTATCACATTTATTTACCTATTTTTTATTAATAAAAAAAATTAAGTATATGAACGCGTTAAATACCTGTTGAAATAGTACTAATAAATTATGTGTTCAAATCGCGTAATTTTAAACATATTTATAGCTATGTTATCCTGGACATGATTTTTTGCCTGTAATAAAGATGTACGGATGTCTAATAATTATTACTACATAGTATAAAACAAAGTTGCTTGCCGCTGTCTGTCCCTATGAATGCTTAGATCTTTAAAACAATGCAACGGATTTACTTGAATATTTTTTATTAATGATAAATTAATTAATAGATACAGAGATTCAAGAGGAATCGGTTTTTTTATCAGCAGTGCACCCATGCGAAGCCATAGCAGGTTGCTAGTAAATAATAAACAAATGTATGGTAACATCTAAATACTAATTAAAATATTAACTTTTCAGAATCATTCTCACTGACTGGCACAATATATGGTGTAATTGGTTCGCTCATGCTGTCTCTATACTCCATTTACACAAAGAAAGTGCTGCCAAGCGTGAACCAAGAAATCTGGCTGCTGTCATACTACAATAATGCCTATTCAATAATCTTGTTTCTTCCACTGATTTTAATGAATGGAGAAGCATCTATATTAATGAATTACACTAATTTTGACAGTACATATTTCTGGATACAAATGCTTGCTGGTGGCCTCTGTGGATTTGCTATAGGATATGTCACATCCCTACAAATTAAGGTAAGCAAAAGATTTTTTAAATACATAACATAACCAATAAAATAACACGAAAATGGTGTAAATCAGCTCATATTACAAGTCATTCCAGTACTCCAGTACAGGGACAAATGAATTTCCTAAACAAAAGATGTTTAGGAAATTCATTTGTCCCTGGAGCCATAAGAAGTCTGAAACCCAATTTTATTCATAATATTACTTCAATATGTCCAAGGTTCTATTCTTTACATTATTCTAGTTTATTATTAACATAGCATTTACTATTATTGTTGTAGGTGACATCACCGCTAACTCACAACATCTCAGGCACTGCTAAAGCCTGCGCACAAACCGTTATTGCAACCCAGTGGTACAATGAATCAAAGAACACTGTATGGTGGACATCCAACCTTATAGTTTTGGCAAGTAGCGCATTCTATGCCAGATTCAAACAGAAGGAAATGGAGGAATTTTCTAGAAGACCAGTGCCTGAAGACAAAAGGAGCTTAGTATAATTTTTATTGTACAATACAGTACCTATTATGTAGGTAGTAAATGTTTATAATTTGACTGCTTGTTGGTGCATTTAGTTGGTGATGTGATGAATGTTAGCTATATAGTGTAATAAATAATATAAGTAAAAGGGACATTCCCCTCTATACAGAGTGTTAACGATCGTAATTGCGAATTGTTATTTTTTAAAGTTGTCAATCAATATTAAGGGATTATTTAATTCGCCAAACTAAAAGTTTTTAGTAAAATGTGTAATCTGAACACTGTTAAAATTAAAAAAAAATATATATCTTAAAATTATTTCGAGTCTTTATCATCCAGTATAAAGTGAAGTTTTCTATACATTATGTATATTAATATGTTATGTATTTATGTAATTTAGATCTACACGTGATCTTAGCAATTTGGACAATTCATCACGGATATGTGTATAGTTTGAAACCAAATATAAATTATTATGTTCCTCAGGATCTATGATGTGATCATATAGTTCCAAGCCATATATTTTATTCCAGTTTATTCTAAATGAGGTGTTATTAAACGAGATCCATTCAGTGTACCGGTATGTTTTTGTTCTAATGCTGTATCCCATGATTTTTATATCTTTTAATCTCGGCTTATCGGAGTTCCTCTGTGGGTGCTTACTAGGTCTTGGATACTGGCTAATAGCGTAAGATTCTTTTTCGTATCCCATCATCATTGATTTGAGATTATTCCCTTCAAAGCATAACTTTTTATCTTGTGTATGCTTACACTTTGGGATGTTGTGCTTCAAGTTGGTGAGGTCTACTAATGTAGGGAATATATCTATGAGTTCTACGGGAGTGTGTATAATTCTTGGAGATAATTCAGGGGCTAGGAATAGTAACGGAACGCTAAGTGCTACGTCGAAGTTACTGTATTTGCCCCATAATCCATTCTCTCCTAATGACCAACCTGCAATGGATAACAAAATTTATTAGAAAAGAAACTGAAACTAAGGTTTTTGCTAGGAATAAGTACTTAGCCCATATCTATAAATTTATTATCTATTTTATTTTTTTTTTTTTAAATGGCCAAGCCTTTATTAACAAATAAATAACAATGATCTAACTAAATTAAAAAAACCACTAGTATTTACAATTGAGCTAACTGCAGACTGTTGCGAACAAACTACAGGTAGCTCAACTGATCCAAATCAATACCAGTTGGAAGTGTACCCAAGATGCTGGCTGCATTGCCACGTTGTATGGCAATGCTGATGCGCTGTGCCAAATATTGACCAGCTCTCGGGTCACACGTCGCTTCGACCAGACGCTCTGATAATTTTTTGAAGACCCGGAGAGCCCCGGTACCCCACGGACCTAGGGTCTCGACACCAAGGGGAGCAAATTTGTAGGCTCTGTCGAGACCTGCATATTTGCGCCTCTTAAGATCCTCGGCCAAATCTGCCGCCGCACCAGCCCTCACGGATGTCCTTGGAAGATGGGAGGGCGCAAGTGTGTCGACGCAAGTAGCGTCCCACACAATGGGCCTCCCCAACTCCCATGGGACAAGTGTCATACCGTCGGGCCTCTTACCATCGTCACGCAACAGACCATTCGGTTCGAGAATAGCTGGTACGTTAGCGGTGACAAAGGCCCGCCGGATGATGTCGTTAAGGCTGGCATGACGAGACATCCGACCGGCAGCCCTAGAACACGATAATCCGTGGTGACCAAGCTGTTCGACAGCAGTACCGCACTGGCATTGATGAGGCGCGCAACACCTTGCACCCAACCGAAGAGATAATGCAATACGGAAAGTTACGGAATCCAATAAAGTGCCATTGTTATATGAAGGAAGTGCTTGCAACCAATGTCCTGACTCCCATTTAGAAACGGCCAGGAGACGGGCACGATCTGCTGAGCTGGAGCACGTTTGTAACAAACAATTCCGTGTCAGCTCACACAGAGGCCCGTCCCATTGCCGTTGGGATAAAAGAGATTTTGGGAGAGCAGCATCGGGGCAAGCACTTTGCCAAGCCGTTCGAGCTTCGTCTAAAAATGAAATTTTAAATGAAAATCCAGGTAGTGCCAAATCAGGCTTTAAAATTTTTTCAACTAATGAACTAGTGCTGTAGACGGAAGACAAGAACGCTGGTAGGGCTACACTTGAAATTTTGCGAATACCTAAGCCTCCCAATTTGACAGGCAGGGAGGCCTGCGACCATGCCTTGTCATCCAAATCGATATTCAAAACCGATGATAAAGTATTCTTTATTATGTTGTCTAAGCCTTCCAAGAGCTCGCTGTGTTTCCACAGTTGACAACATCTCAAAGAATAAGTAAATTTAGGAACAAAAAGGCAAAATCGAATGATCGTGAAAGCCATATGGCTATTAATTTTGAGAAGTCTGTCCGAGGTTTGGAAGAAATTTTGAATTTTCTCATCTACAAATGGCTGAAAAGACTCATCAAGAACTGGCGAACCAAGGAGCCGAAGTGAACGTTTTTCTACAACTGAAATGTTAGGGGCCAAACTATTGAATTTTTTTATAATACTGTCTTTGTCTACACAAGAGCTGGAAATAAAAAGCTCACATTTCGAAAAATTTAATTCCAAACCAATTTTTTTAAATTCATCTGTGATGATTTTTAGATCATTGAAAACTGTGTCCACTTCGCCACCTAAGGTTCCGTCATCCAAATACCAAACATTGAGCTTGGATTGGAGACGTTGAATAACTCTGTGGATGGCAAGGCTAAATATGGCCGGACCAAGAGGATCGCCTTGCTGGCATCCAACAGTAGACCAAATGACATTATTCCTATAAATTAATTTTGACGGAGAACCATAACATTGCCAAAGAAAAGGGTAAATTTTGGGAACTTTTTCTTTAATTTCATTTAGCAAGGCGCCCCTGTCTACTGAATTGAAGGCGTTTTTGACATCTACCTTTAGAATAACTGCCCCATAATTTTGGTTCAAAAAAGTACGAAGGGAATGTACTGCGGCCTCACAACCGCCTCGCGAACCAAAGCCTAGCTGAATCGGTCTAAAATACTCGCCTAGATAGTCGGCTTCTTTTCGACAGCAGACTTTAGCAGCAAGGCGGCGGTAGGTGGTGCCCACAGCTATGGGTCTTATACCGCCATCCTTCTTTTTTATGGGCATTAATATTTAGTATTTCGTTATACCCTCTGACTTCATAAAAAGTTATACTTAGGTAAAGCTCTGTTTCGCTTGGGGCTAGATAATGCTGTGTCAACTGTCCAACAACAACAACAACAACATCAGCCTATAATAGTCCACTGCTGGGCATAGGCCTCCCCTAATAAGCACCATAGATGGCATTTTATTTAGGGGTTATTGCCCATAAGCCCCACGCTGGGCATGCTGGTTGCGGATCGCAGTTCGGTGGAGTTGGTCAACTGTCCGCCATCATTTATTTCGTTAAAGGTGTTTCAACTTAAAAACGTTAACTTACCATGGTCGCTAGTAAGAACTATAACGGTTTTCCTCATGTCCACATAACTCATTAGCACTCCAATCAGATCGTCTATGTAAGTAGCAGCGGCCAGGTAGCTTTGTTTTATCTTTAGCGTCCATTTTTTTGGCATTGTTCCAAATGGAAATGATATGTTAAGCCGTTGAATGTCATCTCTTTTCCGAACATCAGTCCATGGATGCCATGCAACTTGTGGCATCTTTTTGGGTCTGCTAGCATATTTAGGAAGTTTAACTTTTGTTATAGGAATGTTCCCTGTAATAAAACAGAGTTTAGTTGCAAAATAGGTAGTAAGGCCCTACCTACATAATAGGCTAACAAATAATGATGTTGAGATTAATTTACACCTCCTTATTCATAATACATGATTTCTTAGAGAATTGCTATTTCTTACTGTATCATATCATGAGATGTATGCATATCAATGGAAGAAGTCTATTGATATGAGAAAAAACACTACTTAGCAACTGTTTTAAGTTAACAGCACATAACACTAATGGTTAACAGACCATTCTGAATAAATGGCTTACTATATACTTACTTAAAAATTTGCGTGGAAACTTGAGAGGAATATGAGGTTTTTGAAATCCAACTGCTAGAAAATAAGGTTTAACGCTGTTTTTCTGGTTCTTTAGGATATTGATAGCGTAATCAAGGATCTCCATATCGGGCAATATTTGCCCCGGTTGATGTTTTACGTTTACAGGGCATACGAGGTCGCTTTCTAGTTTCTTCGCGATGTGACTTTTGCATACGGCAGCATCTTTATATCTTTGAGTTGGTGGGTGGTAAGGGTAGTAGGACCAACTATGCGGGTAGTCATCAGTGAAGTTTGAACTTTGACCCGGATGGAAGACTTTTCCTACGGAAAATGTTTCGTAGCCGTTTTCCTTGAAGAGTTGAGGGATAGTGGTGAAATTTCCCACTGTGTTGCGCCAGTAGCTGTAGAAGTCGTAAAGACGCAGAGTGTCCGGTCGGCGACCGGTCAAAAGAGAATTCCTGCTTGGTGCGCAAAGAGCTTGCTGTGACAAAAATACAAGACAAAGGATTTAAAACAAAACAGTATTCAAACTAATTTAAGATTAACTATCCAAAATTCAATAGAATATTGTTAAGTAGGTAATTTCTATCGTACCTGAGCATACGCATGTTTGAAACTCACGCCTTTCGTAGCTAATTTAGCAATATTAGTCAAGCTTACATCTTCAACAGATAGATGGCGTAAGTCGTCTACTATTACAAATAAAACGTTCTTGTTATCGTCGACTGTTTTTATAGCTGAGACAACTTGGTTTGTTAGAATGAAAAGCACGTAAGCAGAGTTTAATAACATTCTCAGTAAAATCTATCTTTAGGGACGAAACTCTGGCTTCATTAACACCACAGAACAGCTTCACTATTTCCTTCACTTTCTGTTCAAGGTGGGGGCCGTTACTTATTGACGAAAAATGCGTAAACTGGAACGAAATATTAATGTGTGAGTGTATTTGTTGCGCGTGTGGTGTCGTGTTGGTATTCATGCTCTATGGTGATTGGCGGTGGGGGAGTATATGTATATTATATATATATATACACACACACACAGATATAGTATGTAGATTCTACATTTTAAAATGAAAGAAATTTATTGATTTATTTTTACTTCTCATCTGAAATTATTCTTTCCGAAACAAAGCACCTATATTTTTTAGTATAGAACAGTACCCGAGCCCATTTTTGTAATTTCCTTCCTATGCACACAAAACGAGCATTCAATAGAAAAGAGACCTCGTTCACACACATGCAGATTTTACAATAACACAGCACACACACAGCGAAGTAGTGGAAGAAGTGGGTGGGAGTAGAGTATTGTCATTTCTGTCATTCAAACAAAATCATCTGTTTTCGTGAATCTTTGTATATTTTGTACATATTAATTTAATTATTTATTCTAAATGTGTTCCCATAGTTAAATTAAATAATCTGAAGCGCAAGTGAGATAATGTATGTGGTGTTGTTTTGTTTTTTATTCGCGTGACGTCATTGTTTTCGACTGCCAGCTAAACGACGCAATTGCATTTTCCTTGAAAATGGATTTAAAATGAAGATTGTTTTCGTAAACAAGGTAAGTTTATAACTAATACGCAGTATTTTTATCTAGGGAACTATTTTTATCAGTCAGTTATATTGCTATGTTGAAGTTTAGCTGAAATCGATTTCCTTTCCTTTGTCCTCAGTAAGACCCTTCGAGTGTTCTGTATCTATAGCATTTTTGTAAAGGTTGCAACCAGCTGTTTCGTAATCACGATAGTGTTTTTCTATTTTGTCTCAGAAAGATTTACCTACTTAATTTTTGGTGTTAAAATGTTATGTAACAGGAGGAAATAAGTTTCAGAATATTTTTTTTCTTCTAATAAATTAACTAGGTACTTATTTTAAACATTGTCATCAAAACAAATTAACTTGAAATTTAAACTTTTTCATACATTATGAAATGAAGGTTAAAATAATAGTTTCCCTGTGCATTAAAATAATTAACAAACAAAAAAGAACAATTAAACAAGAAACTGGCCTGTAAAGGGTGGACTGGTGCCTTGTTCCTATTTGATTTGTGAAGTGATGAATGTCTAAGGAATAGAAACTACTCATTAAGGTCACCTTTACCTTGCAATGTCAACCCATTATTTAGTCATTTCACCATTTATTCATGTGAACAAAACTCTTATCAGAAGAAGCCACAACACACTTAATAATAACTTAATTTTTAGCCTCATGTTTAGATGACTAAAAATGCTAAAAATTAAGTAAGGCCCCCTTTGGGGTGTCATTTTAAAACACAAACATTTGAACTTATTATGATTGTTAGCAGGTTAGCTACGAACCTAGGTTTTAGCTAAATTACAGGTTAAGTAATTTAATATTTATTTATGTTAGGTAATTTATTTATTCTAATTAATTCTTCAAAGTACTAAAGGTCTTATAGTAATATAGTAGAACTTGTTACTAAGATTAAATCTTAATATAGATTCCTTAACCAAGTGTTGCTGGCGGTATTTTTAAAATCTGTGCAGAAAGGCCGTCATTAAGTTGATGTAAATCATTATTGTCATCGAGGTGTTTCTGGTTAAATAAGCATATGTACTTATGCTGTAATTTTTCTGTAGGTCCTTATAAATATATATAATTTAATGTGACAAGAAAATAGCTGTTATGACTCGTGTAGGACCATGCTTGATGACACAAAAGGTCTACTCAACAGTGAGTAAAAAACTGGTTCGGGTTGACAATGATAATGTCATTGATGTCCCTCATGAATTGAAAAAAAAAAGGATTGGAAATTCAAAAATCTGAGAACAAAAGACGCCCTGGAGGTCCAGAATTATCCCCTTCGATTTAATTCACATATCATGTATAAATTTTTCAATGAATGGTGGAACTTTGCAGGCGGCACTTAGGCAGGATGTCGGCCGAGTCGCCCCGGCACGCGCGGTCAGGAGGCCCGCTGACCGTGCCCTCGCAGCCGCCGACCGACCGCTCCATCATTGACGCAGTCTCAGGCTTTATCAACGATGTGAAGCTTACGTCTTCCACGCTAGACCCCAAAGACGTTATACAATGGGCAAGGTAAGCTGTCATCTTTGGCGCACCATCGTTGACGCAGTCACTGCTCCATCATTGACGCAGTCTCTGCACCATCATTGTAGCAGTCTCTACTCCACCATTGACGCAGTCTCAGGGTTCAGCAACGATGTGAGGCCTACGTCATCTTGACGCAGTTTCAGGCTTTATCAAATGTGGTAATTTAATATGGCCTGACCCCACAGACGATATACAATGAGCTAATTAAGTTATCCTTTGACAAGCTCAGATCGCCTTGTCATTGACGCAGTCTCCGCTCTATCATTCTGTCATTGATGCAGTCTCAGGCCTTATCAACAGCGTGAAGGTTATATTATATTATGTAGCCTAAAGACGTTATAATATGGGCGAAGTAAGTTATACTCTGACTGGCATACTGTTAATGTAACTATGCCATGATATGGTAAGATTTTTTCTTAGACTTAACTAGGTAGGTATTCCTTCTCTTCGTACCTTATTGACCACATCCAGTGAGATAAATATCTAGGTCAATAAATTTTTCATTGTACTGAAAGAAAACCCGCGACCCAAAGTTGCGGGTTTTGTGAAATTTCCTCCAATGTCGAAGCGCATGTCACTATTATCAAACCAAAATTTTGCTACCATTATCCAAAGCCTTCCTTAAACACTGAACTTTCCCCTAGATTCGAGACTACGGACATAAACGAACCAACTCCGGAAGGCGACGGCGAAGCTGAAATATCGCCGCTTCTGCTCATCTTAGGCTACGGAGCCGGTGTGCAAGTCTGGCTGATTCCACCCAATGGGGAGGCGCAAGAGGTTCTATCCTGGAGGCAAGGCACCGTTAGAGTCTTGAGGATCCTCCCCACGCCGGTTCGGGGAGACTGTTTCGTGCCAAAACGTCCTTTGATAGCGCTGTGCGACTCAGCTAGTCCCGGGCCGGCGTTTTGTTCGCTGAGTTTCATATCCATCAGGGGTGGTGAGCAGGCAAGTATTTTATACTATACTATACTAAAAACATTATTCTTATTTTTTTGCTTAAAAAAATTTGAAGTAAAGAATCTGATAGGGATTAATTCCTAGTTTATCCCCAAAGTTTGAAATTTATGGAATATAACTAGCTATAATTGGTAACTAGCTTGATTATTTTTTTCTGTTGATTCTGACACCATGACTAGTTTTCTATGTATTGTCTATTATCTCTAGATTTTTCTGCTATCACTACGTTAGTTGATAAGCCAAACCCGGATCAGAATCAAATATATCTCTTATCACAACAGGTAAAAAGCATAAAATTCAAGAATCAGATCCTGGATGTGCTGGCTAACAAGCGATCAGTGGTTGTCTCATTCTCTGAGCGGTTCGCTGTGTTCGACGCGGGGACTCTGGAAGACAGGATGTCTGTGACAACTTGCTACCCCTGCCCGTGCCCCCTTGGGGGCAGCTTGCCGATTAACCCCCTGGCGTTGGGAGACAGATGGCTGGCCTATGCGGACAAGAAACTGAATCAGTCTAAGAGGAGCAGCGGTGGGTGTGAAGGTGAGTCTTCTTCTATACTAATATTATAAAGAGGGAAGATTTTATTGTTTTTATGTTTGTTTGAATTGGCACAGAAACTACTGGACTGATTTGTAATCCGAAACTACTAGACTGATTAGAATCCTAAATTATCCCTGATGAACAGAGACTACTTATACATACAATATTTATATAAAAGTTAGGGATCCGCATGAAAAGTTTAATTTTTGTTAAATACCCGTGCGAAGCCGGGGCGGACCGCTAGTATTCTATAAATCTGCTAGATCTAATATGTTTCATTTTCTTTGTTGCTCAAGATCTGAACCGTTTATAGATATGATTCGAAGAGAGCACACATTTGCATTGAAAACTGTCAAGAAATTTTAACTTCAGACGAGCTTCAATCTTAGTTCCGTTTGAGTATTAGAGCGATATTCGCTAAGCGGCAGCGAAACATTTTGCTGCGTTTCGCGCGTCATCCGGCCGCGCTTTGCATTTTGTATGTACCGGTAATATCCACTCGGTATTCGCTGCCGCTCAGGATAGCGAATACCGCCTAAGCAGACCTAGGCGTTACTTTTGTTATTAAGGCCTGTTCAAAAACAAAGTATTAAATATTCCAGTGACAGTCTAAAAACTGACCTTTAGTTGCCTTTTATGTCTAGTTACCGAATTACGCTTACATTTGCATCATCGGTTACAAGGTTCAGTTCTAGGTTTGGCTAAGTCTTGTGACCTAGACACAGTTGTTTAGGTTAGTGTTTATGAAGTCAAATTGTGAATTATGTCCAATGAACGGTGCTATCAAAATTATTTTATAAACCGTTTCAAATTATCACTAAATAACCAATAAAAATCCATCCCAGACGTAAATAAACAAGGTCGTATATATGTCAGTGAAGCCACAGTCCGGTACAAAATACACGACCATTGACAAAACGTCAATTTTTTTACTGAATTGAAAAATCACTGATACTGAAGTGTGACTACTAATATGTGTAAATCCGGCCTCGGCGTAAAGCTGAAGACAGGGCGCTATGGCGCTCATTGGGGAGGCCTGTGTCCAGCTGTGGACTAATAGATGATGGTGATAAAGCAGTAAGAAGCCCCCTAGCATGGACAGCCTAGCAAGCTTTTATCTAGGCTAGAATATTGAATTATTCCATACATTATTTCATATATTGTGTACATTAGGCGAGGGGTCGACTTAAATTATTTCATACATTATATTGCGTACATTATTGTAGAACATTGCCGTGGCGGCTAGGGGTCAACTTCAACTCAGCCTGTTGATTTCGTAAGAACCGAATAAGGGAATATACCAGAGGAAGGCAGCTTCCTTCTGTGTGTTTTTAATACCTCCACTGCTTTCACCGATCGGTCAAAAAATAGGTGGTGATTATGGCAAAACCTTGTTCAGCTGCTGAACGTTGTCTATTTTCTATTTATTAATTTTCAAATTAAAGTATCATCATCAGCCCATATTAGTCCACTGCTGGACATAGGCCTCCCCTAATGAGTATATTAAATTAGAATGTTTCTGCCAAAACTGTACAGCGGTTTGTCGGCGTAGGTTTCGTGGACACAATAAATTTAAATGTACCTAAGTAATTACTAATTAAACTAATTACTAATCAGTAATTTACCAACACTTATACTTTTGCATTTATAATACTATCATATAAATATCATACGTAGATATATAGCTATGTGATTAATTTAATTAGTAATCACATAGCTATATAATTCAACTTCAATACCTTTACACCACGTTAAGGTATTGAAGTTGAATTCGTCTTTTCTCTAGACTAGTTCATTAGTTGCCTGTCTATGCTAAGCTCAAAATAAATAAATATAATTACACCTTTATAAAGCACTTGTTGTTTAGTTACACGATGTTTTATTAAATATCCGTATATTATCTCGCAATGAACCAGTAATTGCTTTACCTATTAGTACTTACGTACTATCTGTATCGGCTACTGAACTCGATAGCCAAGTACATGTACGTTGACCTTAGGTATTGTTTTGTTGCAAAACAATTCGTGCGTGACTGCTGGCTACTGGTACTACGCGCGTGTTTTAACTGTTGGTTTAATCATTAATTAACAAAAGGATCCTCTTTTGTTTCGTCGGAATTTTGAACTAGGAATAGGTAAAGCAAATAGATTGTCGTAAAAAATGGTATAGATAAAGCATTAGGATAGATTATATTATGTAGTTTTCAGTCGAACCTTGTCGAACTGACAGAAAGGTTATAATCATGGATAAATATCGTAAGTAAACTAAATCACAAAAGTGGATAATTGAATTGAAATACATAATCAATGATATTGATAAGATTTTGCAGCGCTTCGCTCACCTGTTTAAAATTTTTGTAGAGTTCTGCTTGTAAGCGATGTAGGTAATAGAAGGATTGGTTTTCAAACCAATGGCTTACTATTTGGAAAAAATCTGAAATTGTACTAACTAATCGAAAAAAAGCTAATCTTTGACAAAATTTGGCAGGAGAATGATGAAATAGTATTTTGGGACGGAGTGGGAACCGAAATCAACTTTATAAAACGTGAATGACGCAAAAATATAAAAGAAACTGAATTATAAAAATTAAATGGAAATTAAATTATTTTACTCATTTTGCTTTCTCCTTCTGAAATGATTAGCTGAGGTTAGCTAAGGTAGTTGCAAAGTATGAATATAATTAGCGGTATATGAATTCGTATTTCATAACAAACAAAACAAATGCACTATGGTGCATAATCACTGCATTGAGGAAAGACCTACGAATTCGTAATCTCTGCCTAATGAGATCTCATGTTAGCTAGTTCTTAATTATTGAGAAAAAATGTTGAGAAAAAACATTTCGAAATGTAGGTAGGTAGGTAGGCTTTCTTATGAAACTTTACTCGATTTGATTGATTTTACCCCGCTTTGGATACCCTTAACTCAAGACCCCTCAATGGATTGGGCGTCACTTAGTTACCAGCACCTTTCACAACTCTTAACTGCATATTACATCATATGTTATATATTGTATTAAGTATACAGTTATCTAGTAGGTACCTATAACTCAAGCTCTGCTTAGCGTACGGCTAGCAGATGTCGTGTGGATTATCTAGCATTTTTTATATACCTACATGTAAGTACAAGATTTCAAGATTTGGTTCTTAATTCTTTGTTAATGAGTTTACTAAATTAATAACAATGAAGTCGAACTGGTTCGTGATTATAAATGTAGAGCAAGACAAGACATTGTTGCAAGCAATTTACACAAAGCAGTTAAGAATGACGTCATTCAATTAGTCATCTAAGTCACAAAGAAGTTCATGCTTACTAACGAACGGTATTTTATTGGAAACAATAGAACTAAGTCAGCTGAGGATTATTAAAATATTGCCTACAAAAATATTATACTTTTGGACCCCACAAACGGTGGGATAAGAAAGAAAATAATTTTATTTACCTTAAATCTATCAGCTACCTGTAGTTTGTTCGCAACAGTCTGCAGTTAGCTCAATTGTAAATACTAGTGGTTTTTTTTTAATTTAGTTAGATCATTGTAATTTATTTGTTAATAAAGGCTTGTCCCTTAAATCTACTACACAATTCAATAACTTAAGACTAAATTAATCATAGGCTTAAATACTTTTTGTGCGTAGCAGAGGTGGCAAATATGGCCTACACTCAGCATTGTGCTGTGTTTGCATGTTTGTTACATTGTAACAAAGAAATAAATAAAGCCACAATAAAGCCGGACATATTTTCATTCTGGTCTTAAAAATCCCTATCCACATTTCAAAAGAACCTTTGCTGTAAACGTAACTTTTTTTTTTTTTTTTAATTTATTTATTTTTAATTATTTACATTATCATAACAGTACAGAACCAAAGCGACAAAGAAATACACCAAAAACATAACAACTAATTACATATTCTTATATGACCTATCCAAAAAATGTAATACCGCATCCCTGAATTTTGGCAAACTTAAAGATGTGGTTCAGACTAGGGTAACTTTCTAAGATATTACCAGAAAAAATGGCTCTATAAACACTAATTGAAACCAATAATTTTTATAAGAACAGGCAAAATCCTTTGTAGTCGTCATATTGCCTAGAATATAGAATACATCAATCTATAGAATACAAGAATTAACTGGTCAGCCATTTTCTTTTTCCACAGAGGAGGTGTTAGATGTTGATTGTGTATATCTGTTTGTGTGATGGATGATTATAACCGATATTATTGATAAATAGGTATATTTATTGTTATTAATACGACCGTAGACTAGCAAGTCTCGAACAGAGACTGCGTTGAATTCAAATGAGTGTGGAACGCAGTCGGTACCGTCATCTACGAAAGTTAAACACGCTTCGATTCTAACATTGAATCAAATCAGTCGGTACCAACACCAACGAAAGCTAAACACGCTTCGATTCTAACATTGCCTGAATAAAATCATTCGGTACAGTCACCAACGAAAGTTAAACACGCTTCGATTCTAACATTGCCCGAATCAAATCATTCGGTACCGTCACCGACGAAAGTTAAACACGCTTCGATTCTAACATTGCCTGAATCAAATCAGTCGGTACCAACACCAACGAAAGTTAAACACGCCAATCAAATCAGTCGGTACCATCACCAAAGAAAGCTAAACACGCTTCGATTTTAACATTGAATCAAGAGTGATAATTTTCCAGGTGAAGGCGTAAGCAGCTACACCGCGACCGTGTTGCACGCCGCGAAGTCCCTCGGCAAAGGCCTGCGAGGCCTCGGCGAGAGCGTGGCGCACAGTCTGGCGGGCACGCGGGCGCCCGCGCCCTGTCCGTCGCCGCCCGCGCTACGCTCCGATTATGTGCAGCCGGGAGTCGTCACTGTCATAGATGTAGAGGTAATCTCAAGAAAATTCAATATCCCAAAATCGATTTAGTGTAAAATAAATAAATTTTGTCAGAACATAAGTACATAATTTCATTTCATAAATTATAACAGGACTAGGACAACACTACAAAAGTGGCGAACAGCGCTTGAGACGTGATATTGTGTGACGCGCGCGACCTTCCCTCAGTACGGGAAGCGCTAACCTCTGCGCCTTGAAATCATGTTACCGAATAGTCAGATATCTTTAGAATTTTTTCGGACTATAGCGCCATTAGCTCAACTTACAGAGGAAACATAGTTTATCCAATCCAGTTCCAAGACTAAAATTACATTTAGTTTGACGAGAGGTATCTCGTTTCGTTATTCTAAGATTATTGTTAGTATAGTGCGTAAGCCTGTAATAACAAAACCTAATTTTCTTGTGTGGTCCAAATAAATAAAATTCTTTCTTTATCAAAATCATTGTTACAGGGCTTGGAAGAAGAGGACGGCCAAGACGCGTCCGAGCCAATGGAACCGATCGTCGCTCACTTCATAGCGCACTCGGAGCCGGTGACCGCTCTGAAGTTCGACGCGAGCGGCATGCTGCTGGTGACAGCTGACAGGCGCGGGCACGACTTCCACGTGTTCAGGATCAATCCGCACCCGACGTCGCCGAGTCTCGCGTCCGTGCATCATCTGTACGTGCTGCATCGCGGGGATACTACGGCTAAAGTGCAGGTATTGTACTCTATGTGATAGCTTCCGAATTTTAACGGGTTATTTATTTTTTATTTGGTCGTATTCTAGCCGTCCGCCACGCCTTCGCACACTCATTTATCAAAAATTTAAAAGTAATAAATACACACTTGCGCGTCGGGTTACATTATTGTAGTTTTCATACGGATCTGAAACTTTTTTGAAAATTTTCCGTCATCAGGGATTATGTAGGATTCTATTGTTGAATGTATGTTTCCAAATTCAATCAGTAGTCTCGGGTATGCTAACAATTCGAGGTATGCAGCTGGCTCTGCTTGCCGCAACGGCACAGCTTGTTACTACATGCTGCGGCTCGCTTCACTGGCCATGCAAAGGAAGGCTTGCGGCAAACTGAAAAACTTGTCGTTAATCAGCGGTGCTCGCTTCGCTCGCACTTTGTGAGGGCTTGAGTACATATACTGTGTTTCATTGTAAGGAGATTGCAGTTCCGACTGCCTGTGCGGGACAAATAGTATCTGTATAATCTAGGTATTTCTTGTCAGGTTGTGGAAGTATATAATATATTTTAATACTTGGCGCGTTCATCTTTTTTCTTTTGAATACCGAAGGATTTGTGACGTCAGCGTGCATAATTGTAGTGTTTTAAAACAAAAGACAATCGCGCTAGTTTCTATTTTTTACCTATAATAGTCATCTCCTCTTAAACACTGCTTACCTTAGAGCCAGATGATATTCCAAAAGGTTAAATTATAAATAATTAACTCCTTCCAGGACATAGCAATCTCCAGCGACTCCCGCTGGGCAGCGATATCGACCCTGCGCGGTACTACCCACATATTCGCGATGTCCGGGTACGGCGGCGCGTGCGGGGTCCGAACCCACACCCACCCGCGGGTAGTGAACCGCCTGTCTCGCTTCCACCGCTCCGCCGGCCTGCCTATACACGCAGCGGATAAACGACACCCTGCTAGTCCGGTAACTATTATAATAAACCAGACGCACAAATCAACAGAGTTTACCAGTTTTCTTCTTTTGTCTCAATTTACTGTTTAAAATGGTATTTTTTCGTTTTACTTAATTAAAATTGTAATTTTTTGGGCGTGTAGTAACCTATTTTCTGTCGGCCGTGTAGTCACGCACGCAAAGGTTCAGCCAGGAAACCAGCGCGGCTCCTCTTGATTGACTTGATTATGCTGAGGCTAGACCTTTTTGGTTCACACGCTGTACACTCTATTTTTTGTAATAAAGGGTTTTTTTTAATTTATTATTTTACCTAATCGATGTGAGCCAAAACAGTTATTTCTTTCTAAAATGTCTTGAATGTATGTGGTATAAACCAACAGCGCCGAGTATGGTAGAAACTAAAAAAATCTGCTCTTTTGAGGTATGATGTTGCATCCACGATTAGGTGAATTACATTATTAATTTAATTAATTTGGAAACAAAAACCTTATTTTGAGGTACCAATATCGTACAATTAGTACAAAAAAATACAGCGAACCTATATCGCCTACTTGTTCTTAAAAAGATCGAATCTAAACTACACTCTATGAACAAAAGAGTCCCAAGTTAACAGCAAGAGCAGTTTTTTTTGCTAAGCTGCAGCATACACAGTTTCGTGTGGTTTTGGACCTTACTTATTAACATAATTGATGCTTTCAGTTTTATTGTTTGTCAAATATTTGTAACTTTACAACTTACTATTTGTGTTGCAGAACCATATTAAATCCTTATCTATCTATCAGTTTAATTTAGCCTAGTAAACAGTTAGCTCAATTGTAAATACTAGCTCTAATTAAGAACTAAAAATTTGTAATTTTCTTTGTTCAAAAAAGTTTTCTGCAAATTAAAAAAAAATGACTAGGAATCCAAATAGTAATTATCTTAATTAACAAGTATTATAATTCCAGGTGGGAGATGGATCAAGCGTAGGTGCCTGGTTCCCCAACCCCAGGCTGCCTCCTTACCCACTGCCGGTCGTGAACTCCCCGCTGGCTCAGCTCAGACCCACCCCCAATCTGGCTACGCACACCGTCACTAGGACCAGCTCAGGTAAAGATACCTAAGAATATACAATACTAGCGGTCGGGCGGACCGCTAGTATTGTATATTCATCATCATCACCAGCCTATGTTAGTCCACTGTTGGACATAGGCCTCCCCTAATGAGCGCCATAGCGCCCTGTCTTCGGCTTGTCGCATCCAGCATCTGCCAGCAGTCTTTCGCAGATCGTCATCCCACCTGGCCGGAGGGCGTCCTACACTACGTTTACCGAGTCGCGATCTCCACTCAAGAACACGTTTACCCCAGCGGTTATCGGTTCTTCGCGATATATGGCCGGCCCACTGCCACTTCAGTTTGCTAATTCTCTGAGCTATATTGTATATTAGGTTCCTAAAAATATACAATACTAGCGGTCGGGCGGACCGCTAGTATACTAGCTACTATTGTCATCGTCATCATCGTCAGCCTATATCAGTCCACTGATTGACATAGGCGAAGGCCTATGCTGGCAATAAATCCAGAGCCTAATGAGCGCATTTCCATTCTATACTTGTTTATTCCCCAGGTCGACAGCGTCTCTCATCTTTCTCAGACTATGTTAATATATACTACACTAGTTAGTATTATGTTGGTGTAAAATTGTAACCTTTGTATTGTCATCGTCATCATCGTCAGCCTATATCAGTCCACTGCTGGACATAGGCGGATGGCAATAAATCCAGAACCTAATGAGCGCATTTAAATTTTATACTTGTTTATTCCCCAGGTCGACAGCGTCTCTCGTCTTTCTCAGACTAAGTTAATGTTGGTGTAAAATTGTAACCTTTGTATTGTCATCGTCATCATCGTCAGCCTATATCAGTCCACTGCTGGACATAGGCGGATGGCAATAAATCCAGAGCCTAATGAGCGCATTTAAATTTTATACTTGTTTATTCCCCAGGTCGACAGCGTCTCTCGTCTTTCTCAGACTAAGTTAATGTTGGTGTAAAATTGTAACCTTTGTATTGTCATCGTCATCATCGTCAGCCTATATCAGTCCACTGCTGGACATAGGCGGATGGCAATAAATCCAGAGCCTAATGAGCGCATTTAAATTTTATACTTGTTTATTCCCCAGGTCGACAGCGTCTCTCGTCTTTCTCAGACTAAGTTAATGTTGGTGTAAAATTGTAACCTTTGTATTGTCATCGTCATCATCGTCAGCCTATATCAGTCCACTGCTGGACATAGGCGGATGGCAATAAATCCAGAGCCTAATGAGCGCATTTACATTCTATACTTGATTATTCCTCAGGTCGACAGCGTCTCTCGTCTCTCTCAGAAGACGGCAGCGGCGTGCCATTACTAGCGCGGGCGCAGTGGGGCGTGGCCTCCGGAGCCGCGGGGTCCTCTAGCGGGGCGGGGTCCCGGGGGCCCCCTCAGGCCGCGCTGTACTTGCTGACCGCGGGGGGCGCGCTCGCACATCTAGTGCTGCATCCAAGACCTGCTTCCAGTGAGTAGTTAAATAAATAATTCCCGACAATCCACGCAGCAAATAAATAAATATATAATGCTGGATAATTCACACAGCATTATAAACTAAGCAGATTGTGTTACTGGTACTAGATTAACAAAAAAAAGAGATACAAAGTTATTTAATATTGTGTCCTATTTGAACGTATTATATTATTAATACATCGATGCTTCCTATACCTGAATATTTTCAATCATTCAGATGTCCCCAAAGAGAAGATCTGCGACGACTCACCGATAGAGTTGGAGGTGGAACCCATAGCGCAGTGGCCTCTACAGCGGCCTCTGCCGGCCTCAGACCTACTGGCCCCACTGCCGCCTTCCAACCCACTGCTGCAGCCGATGTCGTGTGCTGTAAGTTTGTTTATTGAAACAATGTCCCAAAGAGGATCTGCGACCACTCGCCTATAGAGTTAGTGCCTATAGCGCAGTGGCCTCTACAGCGGCCCCTGCCGGCCTCAGACTTACGGGCCCCTATGTTTGTTTATCGAATATAAGAAACCAATGTCCCAAGGAGAAGATCTTTATCTGTGACGACATAGCAGTAACAAGCTTAAAACAGGGCAGTTTTTACTTATCTTAATTGATGATATATTATAAATTTATAAGAAATAAGATGGTATTGATTTTTCTTCACTACATTTTTTTCTCCTCTCTCGACGGGAGTGTTCGGATTTTTGTGATAAAAGAAATAGTTTATTAGAAAAAAACCTACGTACTACACTATAGCCAAATAAAACAATACAATGAGGCAAACACAGAGAGGCTACTTAAGTACGAACTATGAACTATATAGATACAATAAAAACACAGTTAAGGATCCTAAGCAGCTCATCTGTGGGCACGAAGACAAAGGGTTGTACGTAGGCAATATCTACGAGTAACAGGTTTTGTTCATTTACCTACGTTGTCTGAATAGTGTGTTCTCTTTCAGAGGTACGCAGATATATGCATGAGCGAGGAAGAGAGATGGCTGTCTCAAGTGGAGATTGTGACGCATGCGGGCCCCCACCGTCGCCTCTGGATGGGGCCCCAGTTCGTCTTCAAAACTTTCAATTGCACCGGGTAAGATCTTTTATAATCAGTTTTGTAAGGGCATAGGTTTGTTAGGGTTTGGAACACAACCAATGATTTATGTCGACCTCTGTGGCGCGGAGGGCGAAGGTTGCGGGTTCAATTTCTGCCTCGGGACAAAAATTTGTACGAAAAAATTAAATAATTTGAAATTTAAATAGTTGGTTTTCCTATTTGACATTGACATACACTAATTTCCGTTGAGCCCCTAGCACCTATACGAGTCATTTGAACTAGTTTTTTAATGCAATTCGAATCGAAGTCTGATAATTTTAAATTATTTTCGGGTGGCAATAATTTTAATGTCAAGTTGTTTCTAGGTCCACATCATCATTGTCGGAGGCGGAAACCGTGGAAGTGGAAGCTAGCGCGGGCCGCGGCGTGGCGCGTTCCAATCCAGTCAACATGCCCGGCGTCAGGCCTCGAGTACCCGTGCTCATTGACTCCGGATCAGCTAGTAAGTTAATATGAAGGAAGATCACTATATCACTAATTCCAATTCTAATGTTTGTATTTTTGTTTATTTGTTTGAATTGAATAGGCTCCGAAACTACTGGAGATTTGAATAATTCTTTCACCATTAGAATCATACATTTTCCGTGATGAACATAGGCTATAGAATTTTTTCAAAAAAGTTAGGCAAAAACAAAAACTTCAAAAATAAAACCGTGTGCTATAATTCCAAGGAACTTATACCCAACCTGGAATGTGCATTGTCAATTTCACACCAATATAAAATAAACCTTATGTGTATGACTTTAGGTCTATTACAGACAATCACTTGGTCAGAGAGAAATCCGGTCCGAGGGAGAAAGCGCTTCGAGAGCCCTGTGTCCCTTTCTAAAGTGTTGCCACGCGGATCATTCCCGAATTTAGTAGAAGTGGTAGGAACAAATAAATGTGACATGTCTTACTAAAAAGCATTATTTTCGTTCTTTAATTTTCGAATATTTTCCAAGTAGGTATCTGTTAGAATGATAAATTTTTTTTTAGCAATAATTTGGACACTACATATATTGAAATGTCAATAAAAAAGAAAAGATTATAAGTAGAATATAATATAAGTTAGACTGGCAGCCCGTCAGCCATATTCATTTGTTGTGAATTGGTTGTGATTGGTGATCCTGATCCTGAAAGGGACAGAGGGCTCTCGCGAAGCTATCTCGCTCGGACCGCGTATCGGCAGCTTGTGCACATTCCAGTTTGGGTATAAGTTCCTTGTATAATTCAACTTCATTTTCATTATGGGCTTTTTTGACATTGACTTTTGTTTTGCCAGTTGACTTGCCTCCCGCACCATAGTGACGAATTATGAACTCTATGACACTCCGTAACTGACACTGGCCGTAAAGAAAAAGCAAACAGCGGTTATAGAAAAAGAGGTTGAATATATAGCGCAGTTTAATTATTGAATTTTTCATGCGGATCCCTAACTTTTATGAAAATATTATATAGCCTATGTTCATCACGGAAAATGATTCTAATGGTGAAAGAATTATTCAAATCGGTCCAGTAGTTTCGGAGCCTATTCAATTCAAACAAACAAACAATCAAATCTTTCCTCTTTATAATATTAGTAAAGAAATTTAATGAAGTTCGTTTAACGTGAGTTATCCCACAGGCTCCCTAGAACACTCGCCCTCGGATAGCTTCCGCCGCAAGTCCCTGTTGGCTGAGGCTGGACGTGCGGCTTCAGTCTGCGACGTGCAACTGAAAGAGGACCTAGCTGAGGCCATGAAGGAAGACCACGGTATGTTTCTCTATAATTTTCTCTACAATCGGTGATTTATTCTACAAAGGAATATATGGATTCGATTGTTATAGGGTGAGGCAAATTTGGAACAAGAGGCTAGGAAAAAAAATACAGAAAAAAATACAAACCAGGTTCTCGGTTAGAATAAAATATATCAACCGACGAATCAGGTTGTAGTTTAAGAATAAAATATATCAACCAACAAACCAGTATTTCGGTGAAGAATAAAATATAACAACCGACAAACCAGCTTGTAGGTTAAGAATAAAATATATCAACCGACAAGCCAGGATGTCGGTTAAGAATAAAATATATCAACCGACGAACCAGGTTGCCGGGTAAGAATAAATATATCAACCGAAGAACTAGTTTGTCGGTTAAGAATAAAATATATCAACCGACGTACCAGGTTGTCGGTTAAAAATAAAATATATCATCCGTCCAACTAGATGGACACCATGGTTGGTTGGTTGGTATCGCCAATTTAAGGCAGATTGTTTGGAAAACTATTTTTGATTTGTAAGTTACTTGGGGGAGGCCTTTGCCCAGCAGTGGGACGAAACAGGCTAAATAAAAAAAAAAAAAAGTTACTTGTGTTCCTGAAATTGCGAAACCAACTTGTTTACTGACAAGTATTCTGCCAATGCAAATGGCTGACTGTAAATTTTCAGAAAAAAACCGATAATTTGATTGCTTTTATCTGGAAAATTGATTTGTTTTCTATTAACAAATCCTAACTATGAACGTAAAGGAATCTGCCCATAGAGACGTATAAATTTGCCCCACCCTATAAAAGCCTATGTTGGAAAAGACACGCCATCTTGCATTCAAAATACACGCATTTGCCAGTTCGTTCTCTTTTTGGGGCCTTTTAAGGCCGGACGCTTTATCTGGGTTTAAACGCTGATCTGTGGTTGAGTTTTAAATTCATCACAAAGAACCGAATGAAACATAATTTTTACACATCATATTTAATGTTATCATCATCACTCTAATTAAGTCTAATCTATAATAAATTCTAGCATTACAAATGCGATTATAACATATCATGTTTCTTCGAACCGTTCGGGAGTGGATGCCGTTTAACAAGAGCTAAAAACAAATCTCAAGAATAATTAATATCAAGAATAATAAATATCAAGAGGAGCGCCCTCATTGTGCACGTACCGCCGCCGGCCCTCCACCGAAGCCAAAGGCATCCATATAGCACTGAACATACCCTCCTCGATTCCTAACCTATCGTGACGCTAAGGTTTCGCCTAACCTGCAGTTCAGCGTTCTCTTGTATCTGTCTCTTTCTGTCGCGTAGAAACACCGTGTATTAGATAGAGATAGTGAATGTTTTTACAGCAAGTTATCACCGTAGACAGCAATTACGGTGGATATACAAAACTGACATTGAATGCGTAATGAGATTTTTTGTTCCTTTAACTTCAGCTGCTACTTACAATGCAAAAGACCAGAATTATTCTGTCGGAATTGCCCAGTATTATTTAAGCATTTGAGAATTAATTTACGCATTGGATGAGATTTATGATAACTCTAGCCTAGTCAATAGCTATTGTTTATGCTAACGGTGCAGAAAGAATAGATAAGAGAACGTTGAAGTGTTTGATGGTACAAACCTGGTTCATATTTCTGTAACAGCGTCCGTGTAACTTTGCCTAAAATGGCGATTTCTTTCCGAGTCCGAGCGGTGTCAGCGTATCGCCTGCGTTTACGGTATCCGATCAGAAATCTTTCCATCAACATTTTCATGCCCTTTTTAAATGCATGGAAGCGTTGTTTGGTAGCGATATCAGGTCGGATAGTGTGAAAACGGGTGACACTTCATGAACTTTTTGTACAATACACATGTTTGCGTTATATGAGCTCAACAATAACAAGTTTTGGGAAACCGAGCGGTCTAAAGCGCTTTAAATCTAACAAAAATGCTCAAAGCATAGTGACACAATCATTACACTAAACATTTCCGTCAGTACTGTACTGCTTTTTCTGCTAAAGCGTGTCACTGTTCTGTCAAATCTTTAGCGCAATCATGCGGTTGTTTCGTTGAGCAAAAGGGGGAGGGGAGTCTCCAGACTTTTTGACATAGATTCTGCTTAAGAAGCTCAGATGGATTTATGTTCACGACAAGGGTGTAAAAGCCGTCGCTTGCCAGACAGCTTTACACACCTTAATCGTTGACACGTAGTCTGACTGACTTAAACTGATACCGTTTCACATCCTCACGTTCACGGCACGTCGATTTGGCTGTACTAAGTATTACCTGAAAAACCAAATTGAGAGCTTTCAAGTATCACGGCGATCGTGCCCTTGCCGAGTCATATGAAACTCTCATATTACCTACTTTTACGGCCATATAGGGGTGACGTGAATTTCGCATGTGAAAGGTTGTCAACAAATCTGGAGAGAATAACGCAATAAATTACAAAACATGTACAAAACGGTCACGAAGTTCCATCACTGGCGCCGCCCGTCGCAAACTCAGTATTAATGGTTGCCTTCGGTTTCGTATAGGGTTGTCCCTGGAGCGCTCGGAGGCAGGGATGGGGCGGAGCGGAGTGGCGCGTGCCGTGGCGCCGGGCGGGACCGTGGTGCGCGCGCCGCCGGCCGAGCTGCCG
>OZ007524.1:3081356-3267710 GCA_963931895.1 Eupithecia pulchellata | reverse complement strand
AAACTAACATATATGTACTTTGACTACATCGCTGTAATTCAATTTCTATAGTACCTTAATTAACTTTTCTCGGAACATCACACATGGATGGAATTCATGGAATACAATAGAATACTTTAGGACAAAAGGTTAACATAAAGTAAGTAAAATTTACTATTAGGTACTTCACATAATGTAAGTATATTCTATCTAAAGCTTATTATGTGCCTGAACGAGGTCAAACCTGTATCTCAGAGGAAAAGTCTACGTCTTAGACAACGTAACTAATAAAATAACCAATTATCAAATAAAATTTGTGAAGGTTTGGGCATTTTAGTAATTTATATATAAAAATAATTATGAATTGGAGTTTACCTACCTTACAACCAAAGATAATAACGGTATCTACCTATGCGTGTTAAAGCAGGTCAGGGCATAACTGTGTCTGTCCTGTTTTTGTCCTAAATGAAAGGAGGAATCGTGATGGATAAATGCGCTCGTCGGCAAGTGTGAGGAATGGTGGACTCGCCGGCCATCTATATGTGAGGAAGAGAGGACGCCAGTCGACAGAAAACATTACGAGAGGGTCACCGGAGAGGTTTTAGTGGGTCTTTCTCAGGTCGTCGAGTCCCACATGTCATAATACTGGTCGCTCTCTGACCAGAAAAAAAATATGGGCAATTGCCTAATTATTTACTTTCTGTCACTACTGTCACACAGCTGGGCATAACCTCTCTCGACACTTCTTGCGATTTTACACTGTCAGAGGACATGATGGATGCATATAATGTGCGTCAAGTTCGCTCGCCATCTCATCTCCTTATGATTGCTTTCTAGCCTAATCGAACCTTACACTATTTTGATCAACTTTTCGGTCCGAAAATACATTAAATGTGTGTTACTGGGTTTCAAATAAATTTATTTTCTTTCTTTCTTCTTCTTTCTTTATTAAAAGTTTCAATCTAATCCATTCAGGTGTACGCAATGGATTAGTTAGAGAATAGTTTTGAATTAAGTTACAACAAAAGCCATAAATAATTACGATTACAAGAAAGATGAATCAATATCACTGTAAAACTCACAGTACCTACTTTCTTACTCTCATAGTTTCAGTTTTATTTATTTACAAACCAATGTGTCGGAATATTGGTAAAATTATAACAAATTAGAGGCCCGTCCCGGCTTCGCACGGGTGGGAATTATAACAATAATCGTGATACCATATGTATGTCCAACTATTATGTTGGACATGGTATCATCAATAACAAATCATTTCTTATTTTAATTATCTGTTTGAAATTTGACTTGTCTAAGTGCTTATTTTGTAAGCCTAAAGAAATGAAGTTATTGAATCTGAATCTGAAATCTCACGAAGTTTTTGTAGTATAGTAATAGTGACTGATATGTTCTTTAATAATTTAGAACATACTTTTGTTCTATCCTCAATAGTTTCCGAAGCGCATGTTACGAAAGATGTTTCTTGGCATTTTTTACACTTTTGATAACGTTTCGTTTTCGTAAGGATCCCTAATCGATTTTCTAGCAATAAATATAGCCTCTGTTACTCGGTGTGAATGTAGCTTTCTAATGGTAAAGAATTTTTGAAATCGGAGCAGTAGTTTTTGACTTTATTTATTACTAACATACACACACACAAAAATACAAATATTTATTCATTATAACGTTATTGTAGATGTATGTAAAATCTTAATCAAATAAATCGAAATACGATGTCACAACACAATAAATTTAAGATAATACCTACTATCTCAAATTTTGGTAGGTACACTTATGCAATATAAAAATTGTAATACAACATAAATGTACTCTATCATTAATTTAAATTATACTCAACTAACTTTTACTATCTGGGTACACTTCTAGTGTTTGATTTTTGTTGTTATAAAAACATCAATAGAGTAGTATCGCATTTTCAGGAGAAAATGTTTCAAATGCATTCCACACTTAACTGGACAGTACCATACACTGCTTTTCGTTTAAATTTATTTGTTTTTGCTTTTGTAAATGAAGAATTCGAGCAGATATGTTTTCCTAGTGGTGTACTACGGGCTGTGTATAAAACTAGATAAAATAAAATTAAAAAATATAAGTAAATTTTACGTTACTTTGTTTAGTGTTCGCTTCGGAATCTGTTTCTGATTGCCTTTAATTTTTTGATAGTAGTCTTTTTACACCCTGTGTTGTTTCAAAGAAAACCGAGGACAATTATAAAGTTTAATGGCCTATGGCATATGTGCCTAACTTATCTTCAAACTCAGCCCCTAATGTTATAAGAGTTACACATTTTTAACATCACAACTGCTACCTTTTAAATTATTGTTACTGACTGTACCTCATATCCTGTCTCATAATTTATATGTAATTGCGTTTTTTAATTAAGTTAGGAATAATCTATACTAATATTATAAAGAGGAAAGATTTCATTGTTTGTTTGTTTGAATTGAATAGGGTCCAAAACTTCTAGATCGATTTGAAAAATTCTTACACCATTAGAATCCTTAATTTTCTGTGATAACCAAAGGCCATAGAAAATTTACAAAAAAAAAATATTAATTCATCAAATACCCATGCGAAGCCGGGGCGAACCGCTAGTATTTAATATTTAATGAGGACAATAAACAAATACCATTCGGTATTACCTTTTGGTATTATGTAGGCCATACACGCTACGGTCTACCGGAGAGGTAATCTGTGCAGGTATGCCTGCGCAGGTAGACCGGAATGTGTGTGGGAATAGACCTGTGCAGGTTTTTGAACCTGCGCAGGCGACCGGCGCAAGATCGAAAATCGATTCTTTCGAGTGACACCGTACGGTGTACCTGTAAGTGTGTGCGTGTACTCCGGTCGCCTGCGCAGGTCGCGTCAGTTGTTTTCTAGTGTTTCTTTCGGACGGTTGTATCATCACTCGCATCGTATTGCCAGAAAATGGCGCCACCAGATTCAACTAAAAAAATCCTTGAAGATTTTATCGAAATGTATAGAAGTAATCCATGTCTTTGGCAAATTAAAAACAAAGATTACCATAATCGAGACAAAAAAGAAGCTGCTTATAAATTACCTACTAATAGAAAAATTGAGAGAAATTGAGCCAATTTAATTAATAATTTCATAATTAATGTAAGGTATGTTTTCTCGTCCATTCGAAGATAGTTTTTAAAATCTTCTGGTCCAAATTTCAATTCATTTAATAAATTAACATGACTATATGTTTTCCTTTTCAATAACCAATGCTTACAACACTTTCTTCGCTTGTTGTTCGTATCATTTTTCTTCAAAATTAAAGCAAGACCTAGCAACGCCACCGTGTCATCGTCCATATTCGATGCCATCGTAAAGAGAACTGAAGACCGCTCCGATACACCGGAACGTCCCCATACACGCTACCATTGTTCGGTTGACCTGCGCAGGCATACCTGCACAGATTACCTCTCCGGTAGACCGTAGCGTGTATGGCCTTCATTAGGAAGCCCGTTCAGGCCTACAGCTGTGTCAAGGACAATATCTAATTGGACAATATGGAGCATCAAAGGTCAGGTGGTAAGTAGTGTACCCACCGCTATAAGCAATAGCTTTCCTATCGGGTTTTATGGTAGCGCCGATATTACGTGAAATAGTTTTTGTTCCCTCGCGAGGCTCGAGATGGTTCCGTGCAGGGGCGAATCAGTAATTATTTTAACTTGTATAATATAGGTACACTCAAATGGTTGAGGGAACATTTCGTCCGCAGATGAGCTATCCACTTCACTTTAGGGGTACAACTCGTCCCAATCAAAAGCTTATAGAGTTTAGATTCGGGGGAGTTGTAACCCCAATCCAAAAGTTGAGGGACAACTTGTCGACGGACGAGTTTTTTCGGAAAAAACCCTTACTCAAAATACTTAGGTACTCGCAATACCTACTACTTTTGTACAAAGTCCTCCATCATACGAGGCCATTACTACTGCAACCTGCACGTTGCTGACAGTGGACGTGTATGAGCGGCTTTATTTTTGACCACAGGTCCGGCCCCGGCTTAAATTTTCATGCAGAACCCTATTTTTTTTTTATATTCTATAGCCTGTGTTCAGCACGGAAAATTTAGGATTGTATGGTGAAACAAATTTTCAAATCTGTCCAGTAGTTTCGGAGCCTATTCAAGTCAAACAAACAAACAATCAAATCTTTCCTCTTTATAATATTAGTACATATAGTTAGTGATAAAATATTTAGAAAAGAGCAAATGACTACGGGCTAGGAAAAAGAAATAGAATAGGGTTCTACGATTTTTGACTACAGGCAATTGAATAGGCTCCGAAACTACAGGACCGAATTTTTTAAAAAATCTGTCACAATTGCTTCATTATTGACAATCCACGCGAAAATCAGGAGCAAAGTCACTGCTGACCTGCATTCAGGCATTCGAGCACTCGAAGTGTTAAAGCAGGTATGTTTAAGAATTGATGAACTGAGACTGTGTAATACACAGTCGAGCCGGTTCGGTTCGGTTCGGTTCGGCGTTAAATGCCAGCATTGATACATTTTCAAAATAATTGATTAAACTGGATTTTGTCAGTTATACACTCACTGGCATCAATTCTTAATATATTTAAGAATTGATGACAGTGAGTGTATAATCCTACTCGAAAAACGGATATATTCAGTAAAAGTATGACGACCTCCGTGGCGTGTCTCAGGAGGTTGCGGGTTCGATTCCCGCCTCGGGGCAAATTTTATACGATCTGCAGATCTACTTTTTATTTTTAAAGTTGGCCTTGAGCCTAGCCTAGACACATTATCAGCATATGTCTACAGTATTAGCTTTACTAAGAGTTTGATACGAACCTTACGATTCTATTTGTGATGTGATGTCTATGTACTAATATTATAAAAAGGAAGGATTTGATTGTTTGTTTGAATTGCTCCGAAAGTATTGGATCGATTTGAAAAATTATTTCACCATTAGAATCCTAAATTTTCCGTGCTGAACAAAGGCTATAATATATTTTCAAAAATATTAGGGTTCCGCGTGAAAATTTATTTTTTTGTTAAAGAACCGTGCGGAGCCGCGGCGGACCGCTAGTCCTAAATATGTAGGTAACCAGACAATTCATTCACCTATACATTTATGAGTGTTACCTGCGCATGAGCTATATAATAAGCATATTAGCTGAACGAGCTATGCACCAACTTTAGAATGAATGAATGAACACAGCATTATTGTTTAAAAATATTACATAAATGAAAATGTATGAAAACTTTAAATTACTTCATTTGTCTATACAGAGGCGAAATAATCATTAAAATCTGATAGTTATTTAGGGGATCATAACACCTAAGTATGAAATACCCAATCAAAGTGTAAATTATTATTCAGAAAATTAAATGAGGCTTAATCAAGGTCATATTCTATTTATTCTATATTGAACTCGCCTAGGAGAGACTTTTGATAACAATAAAATCACATAAAATGGAGAAAATTCTCCTATTTTTGAAATCCGTTGAACATAATTATACAGTATACAGACAAACCATTAAAATATCTGTTATTTTTTAAACGATTATTGGTAAAGTACGGTACTAAAAAATTTATTTAACGCATCACTAAATTTTGCACAGTTTCGTACTTCCTGAAATTCATCCGAAACGTGATACAATATTACGCAATACCGAAATATCTAGTCTAGTCGGTTGGAAAATCCTAAATTCACCCCTGTCTATATTGAATTCCTAAGGGAGTATTTGAGCTTTAGGTACATCGCTGTGGGCGATTAGGGGAAATGGAAAAAGTTGTCGTTTAATATAAAAATGGTGTATTTTTGGTCCGTGTGTATTGTATTCATAGACACAGGGGATACGCTCAATTTTAAAAATGCCTTATAGCAATCATTTAGAAGTAAAGAAAAAATATTATAAAATTACGAAACTCGGAGAATTTTAATATACCCCATAATAATCAGGGGGTTTTATTCCCCAACACGAAATTTCGAGTTCGTATCGGCCAATTGGTGCACTCTATAAAAAAGATACAAAATAAAGCACCAATTTTCAACAAAAAAATTAAACGAAACAAACGATTGCGTTTTTTGGTGAATTAGAATAGGTCCTCAGGTCGTTGTAGAACAGAATAGAAAAACATTTATTTGGAAATAAGTAAAGAAACAAGTATAAAATAAATAAAGAGAAAAGGAAACCAAAATAACATGGAGGTAATTGACGCAATAGGGTGGTTGTAAAATTACAACCACCCTATTGCGTCAATTACCTCCATTTTTTGTGGCTCCTGCTAGATTTTTATTAGTATTAGGCTACATAAATAAGTGGAGATGTATCCTGAGTATAGTAAAATAAAAAAAATAAAAATATTTTATATCGGACTACATTGATCCATAATGTGTTAATATAGACTTACTATGCTAAATGTTGGCTTAAAATACAATAAGAAATAAATTAAACTACTAATCAAATTAACCACATAAAATAAATCAAACTAAATAAACTAAATATATGTAATATATAGTGCAGGCTGTCCCGGAATAGATACACAATTGATATTTACGTAAAGCACAGTTCACATACAAATCTCAGCTAAATCAAGTATCCTCCAAAAGCTGTTTTTTGTTCCAAACTATTTGCAAGCTAGCATACATTCCGAAGCGTCCGCACAAGAATGGAGGGCCGTTCTACAAGACAAATGTCGCCCGTAAGCAGGGCCCTATTACGCTAATTCACTATCACAATGGCATCGTCGAAGAACTGAACATTTTGGTATTTGGTGTTAAGACATAAAGGGCGATTGGCTAGTATAAGTGATTAATAAATTCGCCCATACTAGGATTATATTATCACTTCCGTTAACACGCTGATTTTTACTAACGCAGGAGGCTTATAGTAATCACCTTATCACACTTATCACTCGCACTCTACACTTTGTAAAGATGTCAAGGTTGACACCATCAATCTCTCCATGCAAATAGCACAAGACGCACTGACTAGCTAGAGTTTCATTCATCTATCTACGTGACGATACCATTCTCATAGAAAAACAATTCGTTAGCAGAATTAGGTGCCAGGGCCCGCGTTAGTCCCATCGCTCTTGTCAACAAGATATGGTAACAAGTCTACTGTATCCACTGTTACAAAGAGATACTTGGATAAGTAGAGTTTTCCACTTTCAAATTGCATTCGTTTCACGGTATAATAACAAGACATTTACGTCAATTAGACAAAGTTGATCTAGAATATCTTCTACGTATCGTACGTACGAGTACGTCGAAGATTCTGCGTAACTACTAACAAGCAATTATTTTAATACTCTTCTAGTATGAAATCTGTCAAAAGGCGAAGAACTTCGCGCAAGTTTATAGTGAAATAATTCTAGGTTATGGTAGGTACGAAAGTTGTTACAGGTTTTGAATTATCGCTTCTGACTGCGGCTATACACGCTTTGCGATCTAATAATGTAGTGTATTGTATTTTACTAGCAATCTCTATTGCTAGTGGTGCATAAATGGAACATAATTATTACCAGAAGACATAATATCAGCCACATCAATAAACGTAAAGAATAAACTAGATAACGCTTTATGAGAGAAAAATATCAAACAAAAAGGAACGCAACAATAAAATTCAACTCAGTGATATGGCCACCGCTGCCTCAGTCAGGCTGCTCGTCAATTAATAAATAAATAGGTATATATATGTATATACGCAAAAAAACATTACAATACTTATTTAACGGGAAAAAAAATCAAGTAGTATATCTATTTCCTAAAAATCTAAGCTAAAAAAGTTAAGCTTATCAGAAGGCAATGCTAATTCGTTGACTGAAATAAAAGCCACCATTCCGACCACCTGTGGACAAACTGAGATTTTTTTTCAGGGCTACATAGGGGTTGTCTGAAATTGTGTGGGTTATCGAAAAGTAATGAAAGGATAAGGTGCTTGACTTTGAAAAAAATACGTTCTGCATTAAAAAAAGATGAACTCTTTAAAAGTTTCTCAAAAATTGAGTTTTTGAAAAATATTGCATTTGCGGGTAGTTCAGGAGACGCATACGGGCAAGTCGGACGTAGGCAATTAAGGTGTTAATAAAATGCAGGCACTCCTATATTCCACCCCCATACCTTACCTATTCATAAAGTTTCAAACGAAGTCGCAGACTTGTATTATTTATTTGTATTATTTATTTATTTATTCAATTTAATTTGACTTACAGAGCTAAGTTCCAAGTCGTCAAACATTATTAAAAAAAACTAAGTAAGTACACTAAAATGGACATGTCACAATAATAATTATATAAAGTCACACAAAAGCTTAGTCAATACAATAGTCAATAATATTAAAATAGTCAACAATAGGTACTTGTACCTTTTTTGTTCGTTGTAAGGAATGTTTGCTCAACCGTGTAGAATAAATTATGAAAACATTGTATGTAAACATATTTAATTAAAAACTATAAGAGGAACATTTGAAATTTAGTCGTAGGATTGTTATAATACTAGCGACCTGACCCGACTTCGCATGGGTGCAATGCTGATATTAATGCATACCTATGCTATTCATTATAAAGCTTCCGCTTGAAACATTCTATCTAAAAACCGCATAAAAATCGGCATAAGGAATTGTGGTGACAAAGTTTATAGAAAAGTAGTCGTGACTTTTGCGTTCTGCAATTTAGCAAATGCAGAGTCCAACCAGTCATTCATCAACCCTTCGCCGCCAACACACATATCATTAATTAATTAAGATTATAGAACGTATTTGTAATTTATGTTCTTGTATTTAATATGGAATAGACTTAGTTACAAAGTGAAACAACATCTTTAATTATATCCAACCCACAATAGATAATATAAAGAACAAACTCAAAAGAATGATAACGCTCGTATGAGCACTCTATAACTAGCTTACCATCATCAGCATCAGAGCTTACCCACTGTTGGGCTTAGGTACATTGACCGTGGCGGATGGTACGATATGATCGAAGTGCCCACTTCAGTACGAGGGAAAACTGCTCGTGGCATTCAATTTCCGCGAGCTATAGTGGATGGCAAGTTGATGAACTTAAGCCCAGCAGTAAGCTGATGGGATAGCGGAATTTTTATTCGTTCTTTATATATAGGTATTTGTATTTTTTATTAACTTATAATTATAACACAAAGTAACTAAAGTTACTCATAAAATCAAATTAGAACTTTTATTAAAATAGAAAATTTGAAGAAATTAGAACTAGTATTTCCAATTGAAACGATTGAGCTAACTGCAGACTGTTGCAAACAAACTACAGTCAGCTCAACTGATTCATATTAATACCAGTCGGAAGCGTCCCCAAGACGTTAGCTGCATTACCTCGCTGTAAGTCTAAAAGCAAAGTTTGTTCCAAATAAAAATATTTTTATGATGCGTCGAGATTAAAAGTAGAGTAAGTAAGGCCACGTGAAATATTCACGAGCGGGGCTCAGCTGTCCGGTAGCGGATATCCCTTGAATGATTTATTTTCAGGAGTTAAGGTCAAGGGCCTCTTGCAAAGGTGAAGTATTGTACTACCACTTACTGAGAGCGACGCATTTTTCAAATGTATTCATATTTTAATTTTACATAATACTACATAGGTACACGAAATTAATCACAGTGCAGCCAGCGTCTTCGGGACGCTTCCGACTGGATATGGATCAGTTGAGTACAAGTAGGTACAGTGCATTGCTTCATGTACATTGTTTGTAACAGTCTGCAGATAGCTCAATTGTTAATATTAGTTCTAGTTTGTTTCTGTTATTGAATTTTAATTTTATTTGAGAATAAGTTATTAATCACTCTAATATTATAAAAGCGAAAGTTTGGATGCTTATTCCTCTTCAGCCCAATCCTATGAACGATGCAATAGTTACAACCCTTGAATAACATAAAGGCTTTGATTACTTTTTGTCGGAGAAAAACCCGAGCGAAACCGCCTGTGGAAGCTGGTCAAGAATAATTCGTCCGACTCGTCGCATAAGTACGCTAGGTTTCATAAAATTTCATACAAGCTATACAAAATTCATGTGCAGGCATTCCAAATACTGATTAAGTAGAAAATATTTTTTACCCGTGAGGGTTATGTTTTTTGAGTGTTTCTATACTTTATTATACCGAACGGCCGCGCCGACGCAATTTTCATAAATGAGTTTTTCGAAATATAATTTAATTTGGGTTACTCAAAAAATACTTAATTGAAAACAATGTTTTTAACAAAGAAAATAACAGTATTTGAAACCGCCGGTGGATGCTGGTTAAGATTAATTCGTCCGACTCGTCACGAAGTGGTTCAAGTACATGAGTTTTGTATAACTTGTATGAAATTTTATAAAACCTAGCGTTGAGTACGCTAGACTAGTGGTAAACCTACCGTACTTAACGCTAGGTTTCATAAAATTTATACATAACACAATCTACTAAGGCGCTGCTGCCCGCCCCCCGGTGTGTTTCCCTTAGTCGCTTCTTACGAGCCCCACGGGAAGAATTGGGGTGGTGAAATTCTATGCCGGCACCACATGGCCTACTCATGTTCATGGTGGTGGAAAATCACCCTGAAGGTACTAAGAAACATACTCGTATGATCACCGTTTTTGGGTCTGCATTCTTACTTTGCCAAAAAGTGGAAAAAGCGGAGAACGAATTTTAGGTTTTCGAGATGGTCTCGCCTTGTCTATCATCTTTAATCTCACAGCAATACCGCAGCTATTAACTAGAAATTTCAAATAAAGTCACGGTGCACTTGTGCGCCGCAGATTTAAAGAGAATAAAATAGGTAAATGATTTTTTTGTACAAATTGAGATGTTGAAATTTTAAAAGGGGCGTAAGAGGTCTAATTGTGTAGGAATTTGCCTATATTTGCCCTCCTAATCTTACAAGCTCATAGACCGATCCATCTGAAATACGAGTATATATATATATATATATAGGAATCGAAGTTTCTTACCGGTACTTGTTGTTCATGGTTTCTTTTTAACTTCTTCCACTAGTGGACAAAACATTGAAGTGAAGAGAAATCAATAACAACTTATTTATTTATTAATATAATTAACTGTATGATTGTCTAACAGCTTGTTTTGTAAGCCTAAATAAATAAAGTTATTGAATCTAAATCATTTACATATTTGTATAATTAACAAAATTTTCGAACCCTTAGAGAGCGAGTTACACTCGCACGTGACTGATCTTATTATAAATTATGTATAAGTTAAGGGACTTTGTTTTTAGTAAGGGATTACTTTGACTTGACCTTTGACGAGTAAAAATATGTATCATTTATTATTCATGAAACAAACAAGTTCTAAAACGTGTCTATCAAATAGATAAATACCATCTAGCCCCAAGCTAAGCAGAGCTTTTGTTATGGGTACTTAATGACTGATATATAAAATACAATATACTAAATAGATAGGTATATATTTTTTTATTACGTATAGAAACCGACCAAACCCCTGAACAAAGCCCCTGAACATCTGCAGATCGTAGAACATTTGTCCCGAGGCGGGAATCGAACCCGCAACCTCCTGCGTCGCTGGCAGACCTTCGCCCACAGCGCAAGAAACAATAATCGTGTAATTGATTCGCTTCAATCTAATTCTTTTATTTTACCCCTGGTATCATTCTTCTTTTATTTGACCTCTGGTATCATTCTTCGGGCCCTCAACCTCGCATGTATTGATTATTGAACCCCTAACTTCGGATATATTGATCACGGAACACAAATGTCTATCAATCACACCTCATGAGTACCCATCGATGGGTACAAGCCACCTCTCCATTGCGGCATTATCTGCCACAAAAAGGGTTTTAAACTTAAAACAGTTATATAGCTATATATAGACAGTAACAGTTATATAACAGTTATAGTTATATACATAACTAGCATAACTACATAATAAAATTCTAATCAATAAGTAAAAATATTAGGTGAAAGAATTTTTCCAGTCGGTCTAATAATTTCGGAGCTTATTCAATTCTCTTTAAAATATCGGTATAGAGATAATAACTACATATGTTAATTTTTTTCTTGAGAACAGTTATATTTATGTATAATAACAGTTATTTGTCCCGATAACAGTTATATATACACAAAAAAAACTTGGTATGTACGAAAAGAGATTCCCTCAATCTAATAACTAATTCAGCTCAATTCCTTTCTTTTAACTTTCTAAGTAATCCCAAATCTCTTTGTGGGATACGACGTTAAGTAGTAAGTTCCCATTCATGTGCCTAAGTTAAGTAAACTTCGGATCTTTTGCTTCTATGCTAAGAGGCAAAGTTCTGTAATGTTTCTAAATAATAAATCTTCTTTCTAAATAATAAATCTTCTTTCTTTTACTTATTGTAAAAGCGATATTTTTGAGTTCAAATACACCAACTTATCTTCAAAACTAAGTCTCATTCTTAATTTTTTTTCTAAATTCTTTTAAATTACTAGATGATGCTGTCAGGATTGTCCGGCATAATTTATTTATTTAAATTTATATAAGAGATTCGACATAAAACAGTTTTATAGCAAATGAAATAAAACAACTTGTTAAGGTGATATTGACACAATTTTTATTTTACTTTAAATGACATTCGATGACAATTATAAGGAATATAATGTCAGTCCTATGGTATATCGGTATAGTGTAAAAACGTATTCCCTAGTAGGTACTGGGGAAGATTTTCCTTTTTAAAAAATTTGTTAAAATAAAACAAAAAAACGACTCTGTAAACGTAGTGTAGGAAGCCCTCCTGCCAGGTGTGATGACGATCTGCGAAAGACTGCTGGCAGATGCTGAAGGCAGGGCGCTATGGCGCTCATTAGGGGAGTCCTATGTCCAGCAGTGGACTAATATAGGCTGATGATGATGATGATGAAAGAAACAGAATTTTTGTTTTACCGTAACCAGTTACGAGCTTGCGGTTTCGTATGCGAGCAAAGGGGTCGCAGCGATTTCGCCATAGGTGGTCTGTCCCAGTAGACCAATTTTAGATGACCTCTACATATAAATGGGACTAAATTTCACGACGAATGCGTTATTTTGGCCTTCAGTGCGGCAATTTTCGTGTGCGGCAAGCGGCAAGTAGTCAAGTTTAGGTACTTCATTAACAAAGAATATTAGAATTGAGTAATAAGTAGAATGAAAAAACGTATTTACAAGTGAACCTGGTGAGCTAATTGCAGATTGTGTCAAGCGATCTAGAAGTAGTTAAACTGACACATCTCAATAGAAATTGGAAGCGTTGTCCCCAAGACGCTGGTTCCCTTCGCTAGATACTCACCAGCTATGAGGTCCCGCGGCGCTTCGATCAGACGCTTTGATATTTTATTTAAACCCATACTACGGAACTCGTCTCACGATTGCTACGAGTAGGCACCCGTCGTCGCTACGCAGTCGCTACCCGTACCACGGAACACACTAGTAGTACTTCAAGGAGCTGCGCGCTGGTTAGGTTAGGTTTGCCTGTTTAGGCAGGGGGATAATGCACAATACACTCCCATGCGAGATGTCAGTGCAGATCTCAGTTCCCCCACTTACAATTAGAATTAGAATTAGTAACACGGCAAATGCGTACCGCATTTGCCTAGGAATCGTAAGACACGCTAAACTCTGCCGAGACCTACCTATCCTCAGCGAAATCTGCAATAATTGTTCTCTAATGTATAATTTAACAATGTTATTATCTAAGATAAACAGTGTAGGTACATATTACTTGTATCAATAGTATTTGTTAGTTTGACTTTAATTTCATTTTATTGACTAACTAGTTACATTTCGTAAATATTGTTATATTTAAGTAAACCAAAAGTAACGTATTATTCTTGAAATTGACGAAACAAATGTTTATTGATTATTGACACCTACTGATGCTGAATTGCTTGTCCACAACTTCCTATTTGTGAAGCTAGGACTACACTAAGTGGTGGGGCGAATCATAATCGGTTCATTTCATACATTTTTTAATAAACACATTTATCACCGTGTTTTATGTCGCTGGGAGGATAGTGTCTCTACCATATGAAACCGATATGTTTCTGGCACACTTCCTATACAGCAAAACGAGTGTGGTTCAAGTAGAAGTTCAAGTTCCCTTTAAGATTAAGACTTACCTACACATAGCTAGCAAAGAAGTCGCTATGGCAACAGCTAAACGAATTTGAACCCAAAATCTGGACAAAAATACTAGTAGCGAACAAAGCTTCTAATCAATTTCTACCACACAAAAGGTCTCTTGACGCAGTTGTCCACGAGAAATTGTTTCAGAAAGGAATTTATGTCCAACTTGTAGCGCCATTGGGGACCTGACCTATGATTCTGGGGTTAAGGGCCAACAACGCAATTAACTTTTACATAGACAGCCCTAAATAATAAAATAAAATTCGTAAAATTTGGAAAAAAAAAATGCTTTTAGGACTTATGTATGTATTTACCATTTGTGTTAACATTTCACCAATATTTCAGTATAGTTGCATACGCCATGATAGAGTTATGGAGATATTGCGAGTGTTTGGAAAACTCAATATATAAATATATCGGTATATCAACGACTACTTTATTAATGCAGACGATATAATTGAACCAACTTTGAACTCGTTTTTACAATTTAAACAATTGACTTAACTGCAGACTGTTGCATCCACATAGGTATAGCTCAATCGATCCATATCAATACCAGTCGCGTAACCAAGACGCTGAATGACTTAAAATAAAACTATGAATAAATGATTATAAGAATGACGTACACTCTAATTATATTCAAATACAAAATACAAATATATTTATTCAAGTAAACTTAAAACTACTATACATTGCATGGGTTTGGAACCCTCTTTTAAGTATAGAGATACCTGTGTTAGAGGGTTCCGCTCTACCGTAATATACGGTTATGATAACATTGTTTGTTAGGTGCGTTGTTTGGTAGGTTAAATACGCACCTAACAAACAATGTAATTTTAATATTTAAAGCTAATATTAAATTAGCTTTAAATATTATTACTAATATTAAATTAGCTTTAAATATTAAAATTTAAAAAATACATATTCACGGCCTCAAATTATGCCATTAGAATACAATTTTGACAAGTTTTGTTTAGAGAATAGGTCCATCAAGTCCATTCAAAAGGATATCAGAATATCACAATTATCGCCCTGTCACAACACACACGGGACCCTCATCACAGTCATCACACACATCTGTTCAGGATTAATCGCGGATCAGCCGGACCGCGGACAAATTTGCTTTGTCTGTGAATCATTCGTGGCATTTTTATTCATCCCGTTTGACACGTCAATTGACTTTTCAAAGCGAAAGTAATTTGCTAGCGTTGCTGTAGGTATGGATGGAATCGAGTTTGGCATCGTTTAGTTCCGACTGGTTTAAGTCCAGCTGAGAACAACATTCGTGAGCCTGCCTAAAAATTCGCTTCGTCCACCAAAAACATACCGACTCTGACAACATACCAACTGAGTAGGATCGGTGGTTCTGCGCCTGACCTTTTCCCAGTGTGAGTTCCTACTGGCCTAAGTCCAGCAGTGGACATGGACAGCCTCGTTAGCCTGCTAAAACTTCGCTGCGTCCACAAAAAACATACCGTACAATCGTTAGTTCTGACCTTTCCGCCGTCCCATTGAATTATGCGAATGAGGGAAAAGAGAGTGTACCTTTGTTTGGGTACACACTTGTGCACTATAATAAGTCCTATACTCATGGCTAGTTAGTTACCGTGGCGACTGGCCTCCATGCGGCCATGGCTGAAACTGAAGATACCTATAAATTTATTATTTTACATAATCTATAACTATACCAATATTAGAAAGAGGAAAGATTTTATTGTTGGTTTGGATTGAATAGGCTCCGAAGCTAGGGGACCGATTTGAAAAATATTTTTGACCATCAAAATTTAACATTATCCCTGGTGAACATGGGCTATAATATTTTCAAAATAGTAATACTTCCGTATGAAAAATCCAAAAAAGTAACCCAACAACTTAGTAATTTTATTTACCTATAATTTTTGAAATTATGCAAATATCCGAAGTCGCGGACAGCTAGTATTCTTATAAATAAGCGACAATTTTTGGTCGTATTGGTAAACAGCGATCTGAAATTTGAAAGGTCTATGAAACTCGAAAACAAAATCGAAATCGAAGTCTCATTCGAGTTAAAGCAAAACCTATTCTAGGGTCACCTACATAAGATAGCGTTTGCACAAAAATAGATTAGAATCTGTCCACATCGGTAACATGAAGATTTGACTCGACCCATTACGTAATCTACAAGTAGTGTGTTAAGGCGGGTACTCGCTAGCGAAGCGTAATGTTATGTATGTAATCTAAGATTGTGTGCCTCTAATCTGCTGCGTTTTGCTATGAAGCCATGTCGTAATTTCGACATTGCGCAATTTGCGTAGCTGGCTGGCGGCTACTGGCTATGAACTGCCGAGCCTCAGTAGTGCAACCCTAAGCGGCACTCTATGGATCACTTCAGTTCAGTTTATCCTTTATTATTATATTCATTATTTTATTTTCCCTTCAACAGTATTCTTGAAGTTCTTGATATATATGGATTGCTATGTGCTTTTATTTCAGTAGAAAGAACATTAAATTAAGATTAGAGATTACGACCCTAGCGCTCAATAGGAGAAGCCTATGTCCAGCAGCGGATAATATGGGCTGATGATTATGTACGCTAACTTTATCCAAGTAATTTTCAAGGCAAGGTGTTTAAAATTTTCCTATTTACCTTGTCCGCAAACAATATGATCTACAACTGGCATTCAATGCTGCAAGTGATTGAGCTAGCACGAAAACTTTTGTAACTTTTTCGGGTCATTAAGTAGTACAAAAAAATTATAACAGAGTGTAATGAGCGCCGATATTTTGTAGTGTGTGGCCGCTGGAAATAGTCGAAACTGAAGACTATAGAATAAACGGCGAGCGGAGCGAGCCGCGATTTTTTTTAGACTTTTTCGGACGTATGCAAAAAATTAAGAAGAGTTTGTTTGTATATAATTATATCTAAAGGAATAACAGCAAATGGAGGGAGCAATTAAATAACGGCAAAACAAGAAAATAGGTACTTAATACATTCATCGATTAACGAAATTAAAATTAATTGTGTGATCTGCCTTCCAAGATGGAGTCGGGCGTAAATGAATGTGATGCGTGCTCACTTACATATAAGGTACACTTATATAAAACGAATCAAATGAAACAGCGTGAGAGCGAGGCACCCGACGAATTTTGACGAGCAAAAATTGAGTTTTAAAGACAGAACAACCACTTCAAGTACTCCCACGTACATATATAATATTTTGTTGCAAATGACAGACCGAAACATCCGAAAAAAAAAATACTTTAAATACAATATTTTTTTTTTTACATATATTATTGTACTAACTGTCACTACTTATTCCTAGTGATAGTGGATTTATGCGGGATTTATCGGCAAAGCAAGACAAAAGCAGGACTTTCGTTGTTTTGCAGTTGGCTAGGTACATTTTTTGATCTCTAAGGGGGGGCAGCTGCCCCCCCCTGCCCCCCCTGGCGACGCCCTTGACAACAATCCAATCAAAATAATACCTATATAGTTATTACAACAAAGCCCTAACTGAGCATAATACTGACTAAGCCCCAGGAAGACCTAGCCAGCGCGTTGTTGGTTCCTTTAAGGTCCGTATTAGGTAACGTCTCGAACGGGCCAACTACGCTATCTTAGATAAAAGAAAAACGACACGTACGCACAATCATCGGTTACGGTTCTACAGATCGCTAGTGAGTATCAAGCTTAATCACAAGTAACTCCACGCAGACTAATCTACGTGTTCTGACAGATTTAGCGGAATGACCTATGAATATATTAGGTCCTTACATATGAAATTGGCGTTTTGTATGGGAGGAACAAAAAGTCGAATATTTTTTAATATAATATATTTAATTAATCAAAGTATGAACCATTATTTTCTATGCACTTTTGCCATCTTATAGGTAGTTCATTGATCCCTTTACTAAAAAAACCAGTCGGACGGGAATCAATAAAATCTTTGAAGGCGATTTGGACTGCCCCATCGGAGTTGAATTTTTTCCCTTGCAAGAAGTTATCCAAATTTCGAAAAAAATGGTAATCTGTTGGAGCAAGGTCCGGGGAGTACGGAGGATGTCTTAGACTTCCCAATTGAAGCTCTTCTAATTTAGTAGCCGTCTGTTGCGCAGTGTGTGGTCTAGCGTTGTCGTGAAGCAGCAGTGGCGTGGAGCGATTGCGAAGCCTAGGTTGTTTAGCCGCTAGCTTTTCCATCATGGTTTGCAATTGCTGACAATAGACATCAGCCGTAATAGTCTGGCCAGATTTGAGAAAACTGTAATGAACAATACCGGCACTAGTCCACCAAACGCTTACAAGTAACTTTTTTGGGGTTAATTTTCGCTTGGGGCAGGATTTGGCTGGCTGGCCAGGATCCAACCATTGCGCTGAGCGCTTCCGATTATCGTAAAGAACCCATTTTTCATCACAGGTAATGATTCGGTTTAAAATACCTTCATTATTGTGCCGGTTTAGTAATGTAACGCAGCAGTCGACGCGCGTTTGCCGGTTTGCTTCAGTCAATTCGTGAGGTACCCACCTTTCAAGCTTTTTAATCTTCCCAATTTGCTTCAAGTGAATTAAAACAGTTTTATCACTAACACCGCAGCCTGCAGCTAACTCGGACGTGGTTTGCGATGGATCCGCTTCCAAAGAGGAGAAATTTGTGATTAAAGTGGCCAGTACGAAAAACGCCAATTTCATATGTAAGGACCTAATATTAGATTACTGTGGACTGTATAATCGCCTTACATTGTATTATTTTGTTATAAGGAAATATTTACCATGATTTGAGTTTTGAGTATTGGAAAACTCAATCAATCAGATCCAAATTTCGATCAGTGATCATGGCGCATGAAACTAAGCCGAGATATTGGAAAACTCAAAACTCAAATCATGGTAAATCTCCCGTTATAAATGACTTTATTGTTAACCATGATAGTTTCAAAAGTTTTATTTTGTTATAATTCCTCACCTCGTTAGTCGAAGCAACATTGACGTGATCTATATAGTTTACATCTAATGTTGTAAATGTGAAGTTGTGGATGGATGGATGTTACTTAGGTAGTTTGTCGAGGTAGAGACATCGATATATTCCTGTCTAATGTCTAATTCCTGTCCTTATACCATCATTGACATTAGTTTTTTGGTATTAGGAAATTATTTTCCTAACGAATACCAAATTTGAAATCTTTAAATGAATTCCAAAATCTTATCCCAAAACAAAACTTTTGGTACAGTCACAGACACATTTTATTTTGCTTTCAAATAATTTAATAGTATGGTCATAATTTACTTTTACAAATTCATTCCATTCCGGCATTTTTATCTACGAGTACCATAAGTGAATCACTTGCCAAAAAAATTTACCTGCAAAAAAGGGTGAACTTGCTCCTATTGTTTCAAAATCCGAAACAACCAATCATCTCAAGCGCCGTGCAAACGAAACGCCTTAAAATGTTTCATTATTTTGGTGGAATAAACGTTAAGTCAATGAAATAAGGTCCGTTTTGAGGTATTGAACAACGAGCTATAGTTTTTCAAACTTGAGTTAGAAAACCCGTGGGGTATGACCGGACGCGGGTGATCGTATGATTTTTTTTACATGCTCTCGGAAATATCATTGAATCTATTGGGATGAAATTTTGCAATGTAGATTTCATCTTGGACCCAAAAATGAGTAATAAAAAATATAGTGGTATGGTATAGAAATAACCTAAAGGTTTTCCATAAAACTGTAGGTAGGTAGGATTTTAGTAGATTTGGAATGTTAATTTTTAAAAGCTATTGCCGTTTGTTTTTCATAAAACGGAGGACTAAATTTGTAACATCAGTATGATAATTGAATGGAAAAACAAAAAACAATTGCACATCCATAACTTTTCACTTCTTCCACTTGTGGAGATAAAATTAAATTGATGACATCTTATTTCTTATTTAAATAAGTTATTGTATTTAATTTGACTTGTTTAAGTGCTTCTTTTGTAAGCATAAAGAAATAAGGTTATTGTAATCTGTAATAAGAAAAATAAGATTATTGAAATCTGTAATCGAAAAAAAACTCTTGCGTCAATATTCTTCTGACTTTTATCCCGTAAAAGCACCCGACGCCAAAAACTTTTCAAATAATAACTTAACCCTAGAGCGAGAATACTAAAATTCCTTCCGTCCGCAAGCGCGTCGTTTCAAAAACTAACATTTCACATTATGTCCCAAAAACGAGTCACGCCGAAAACATTTTCCCCGGTCAGGAATCCCGTGGGAGTTGACAACTGCAAGCGTACCCTCCGCATTTACTCGCTTTCAGAACTGCATTCACTTTTATTTTATTCCCAGCTGTTTTTTCGACGAAAGCTTTTAACTTTTATAGTGGTGCTATAGGTGCATCGTTTTCATGGTTATTTCACCATTGTTAACCTGGGCAAAAAAAACCTGAGAGTTAGTTTTAAATTTATTTCCAATGGCCTGAATTTATAATACACTGTATATAAAATATTCAATGTAGAAATGGAGATGTGTACGTGCTTTGAAAAAAGACGAATTAACTGTGTATTTGCAAAAACTACTTACCTACATGAAGTAGGAAATTCGTAACAATTACATCCGATAGAGAACCAAAGTTATCGACATAGCTCAAAGAATTAGCAAACTTAAATGACAGTAGGCGGGCCATATCTCGAGAAGAACCAACAACTGCTGAGGTAAACGTGTTCTTGAGTGGAGACCACGACTCGTCAAACGTAGTTTAGGACGCCTGCGAAAGACTGCAAGCAGATGCTATATGCGACAAGTTGAAGACAGGGCGCTACGACGCTCATTAGGAGAGGCTTATGTTCAGCAGTGGACTAGCATAGACTGATGATGATGATCAATTAATCGTATAATACAAACTTAAAACTACATACTATGTATACTACCTTATCATACAAAAAAAATCCTCATACAAATAGATGTCTCTTCATCACAACCCCTACGCATAGTTATTATGACAAGTGCTGAGTACTCAATCAAACGGAATAATGAACCTTTTTCTCGCTTCGGTTATGTTTTTTTTTTGTGAGCACTGTGCGGACTAGTGCCGCGTTTAATTGTCGTGTTTCCCAAGTGTCTGGCAAGATGTATTGAATTATTAAGGCCCTACCCTAACCCAAATCAGTGCCCCCTTATTTTATCTTAAGGCGCATACAGCACCTAAACTAGCGCCACCACCTACTTTATGTTATTATGCTGTTTAACAAAGGAATTTTCAAAAATCCATCGTCCAGTTTGTGATACCTATCATAAGCTTTTTTTAATGCCTCTGTAATAGTTTTATTCTATTTAGTTTAGGCAGAGATACGAAGTTGCCCTTGGTGGCCACCAAAATCTATTTTCGTATCTCTTCCTAAACTAAAGGTATCACAAACTGGACGATGGATTTTTGAAAATTCCTTTGTTAAACAGCATAATAACATAAAGTAGGTGGTGGCGCTAGTTTAGGTGCTGTATGCGCCTTAATATGTATTACGCTAAACAAAGGAAATTTCATAATTTTCACTGGTTAGTTTGTGATACCTATTATAATATACTTTGTACAAAGGAAATTTCAATCAAAATGTAAAAATGGTTTGTAAGTTGAGAATATTGCATAGTAAAAATGTAGTTCCAAAATGATTTGTACCTAATTTGAGAATATTATGAAGTCGAAACCTTAGTTTCGGCTGAAACCGAAATCAAAACCGAAACTTACTTCAACATATTTAAAATTTCTATTGTATACAAAAATCTGGATTGGTTTTTACATTTTATTTGAATACAATGTAACTATACCTATACTAATTATAAAGAGTTTGTTTGAATTGAATAGGCTCCGAAACTACTGGACCAATTTGATAAATTCTTTCACCATTAGAATACTAAATTTTCCGTGATGAACATAGGCTATATAATATTTTCAAAAAAATTAGGGTTCCGCATGAAAATTGTTTTTTTTCTCAAATACCCAATAAATCAGTTCAGCAGTTTCGAAGCCTATTAAATTCAAACAAACAAATATTTCCTCTTTATAATATTAGTATAGATAAACCGCATCAAAATCCGTTGCGTAGTTTTAAAGATAAGCTTAAGGCGCATACAGCACCTAAACTAGCGCCACCACCTACTTTATGTTACTATTCTGTTTAACAAAGGAATTTTCAAAAATCCATCGTCCAGTTTGTGATACCTATCATAAGCTTTTTTTAATGCCTCTGTAATAGTTTTATTCTATTTAGTTTAGGAAGAGATACGAAAATAGATTTTGGTGGCCACCAAGGGAAACTTCGTATCTCTTCCTAAAATAAATAGAATAAAACTATTACAGAGGCATTAAAAAAAAGCTTATGATAGGTATCACAAACTGGACGATGGATTTTTGAAAATTCCTTTGTTAAACAGAATAGTAACATAAAGTAGGTGGTGGCGCTAGTTTAGGTGCTGTATGCGCCTTAAGTACTAAAACTACCACACTATAAGTACTAAGCATATGTACACAGTGACAGACAGAGGGAAGCGACTGTATTATACTGTGTAGTGATAGCTATAGGTAGGTATTATGAAATTACTTTTTGCGCCTGAGATAGGGTTTCCGGCAGTGCCAACCCGTCCGTAAATGGTTTTCTATTATCGTTTACGTTAGAAGGATAGAATTACAATGTATGGCCTTCATTTAGGTGACGTAATGTCACTTTTTTATGATAAGATATTCCACGTTTAAATTATCCTCTATTAAATAAAAAAATAAAAAGTAAAAAGTATTTATTTCAAGCATTTACACTCATATTAGATAATAGACAAGATAATCTTAATAACTAATCGGATTGCTGGGCAGGTGGCGTTCACAACAGTGCCTGGTGTACGGGCAGTCCACCTTCCCAGCTATCATTGCCAGAACGGTATTGGAGCTGGCCCGCAACCTGCGCACCAAGGAGGCGGCGCGCTTGCGCATGGTGCTATGAAAACAGTCAACTCGCGCCCCGGCGCAAACATCCCTGAGGCGCTGCAGTAGGGGCAGCCCCAAGACCGCTCTCAGCGCAGCTCTATTTTATTAGCGGAATAAGCTTAACCTACCTGAATGAAAATGTCCAAGAGTCCTGTAAGGTCTAAAGGAAATAAAGCACTTTGATTTTGATTTTGAATATAGAGATAAAATTCACAACTTTATTTATTTTGGAACCATAGGTACCATCAGCTAGTTTCTCTTGGTAAACGTGTTCTTGAGTGGAGACCGCGACTCGAAAAACGTAGTGCAGGACGTTTGTCCAGCTAGGTTAGATGACGACCTGCGAAAGACTGGAGCCAGATGATGGATGTGACAAGCTGAAGAAAAGAGGCTATGGCGCTCATAAGGGGAGGCAGCATCATCATCAGCTTACGAGTATGTTTGTCCAGCAGTGGACTAACATAGGCTGATGATGATTATGATCAGCTAGATTAATATATTAATAAATGCAAAACATTGCTACATAACTATTAAGTGGATATAACGTACTAGTATATAGTTATTCTTAGAAGAATATATATCACAGAATATTCTTTATCATTATCAAAGTGCTCTATGCTATTAATACTAATATTATAAAGAGGAAAGATTTGATTATTTGTTTGTTTGTTTGAATCGAATAGGCTCCGAAACTAGTGGACCGATTTGAAAATTTCCTTGAACAATTGAATTCTAAATTTTCCATGATGAATATAGTAGGCTCTAGAATATATTCAAAAAAATTAGAAATCCGCATGAAAAATTTAATTTTTGTTAAATACCCGTGCGTAGCCGGGGCGGACCGCTAGTTTTATATAAAAAAGAGCACTTTGATTTTAAGCACTTTATAAAGAAAATATTGAATAAACGTTCATGGATAATGATTAGTACATACTATTTTATTTTATTGTACATCCTTTTACCAGGTATTCCATTTTAACAGGTATTTCACGACAAAAATAAAAAAAAAACGCGTTAAATACTTGTTAAAATACATAGTACTAATCATTATGTGTGCAGATCGCGTAAGTTTAAAAATATTCAACGTTCATGGATGTAAATCAGATGTAAATACCCAAAATGTCTATAGTATCTCTGTGTTGTTTGGAAGCCCATAAATACTAGGGCTAAAGTTACAGAAGGCGTTAATTAGAGAGCTGGCGCACGTCGAACTGAAATGGAATTTCAGACTCGTGGGCAATTTCGAGGTATCATATTGCTCAACATCATCATCATCACCAGCCTATAATAGTACACTGCTGGACATAGGCCTCCCGTAATGAGCGCCATAGATGGCATCATTATTTGGGGGTTATTGCCCATAATCCCCACGCTGGGCATGCGGGTTGGGGATCGCAGTTCGGTGTAGTTGTTCTGCAGAGGGCGCTGCTGCCCGCCCTCCGGTGGTAAACAAATAATGCTGGAAATTTAAGATGATTTCATTGATAATTTTCTCACTTTATTGCACAACCTTACCTAACATAAATATCGTTTTCTTTAATTTTTTATTTACTCAGTTTGTGTTATAAATATATTGCACTCGTTCTAGACTCTACGACTTTTTAAAATAAAATCAAAATCAAAGTGCTTTATTTCCTTTAGACCTTACAGGACTCTTGGACACGTCACAAAATACAAATTACATTAGTAGTCTATATCTATACTAATATTATAAAGAGGAAAGATTTGATTGTTTGTATGTTTGTTTGTTTGTTTGAATTGAATAGGCTCCGAAACTACTGGACCGAGTTAAAAAATTCAATAATTGAACCGTGGGCTGTATATTCAACCTCTTTTTCTATTACTAGCGGCCCGCCCCGGCTTCGCACGGGTATTAAATACAAATTTCAGAAATTATACACACTAAAACGATGGGTTTTACAGTTTTCATACGGATCTTTACTTTTTTTAACAGCATTGGGGTTTTTGACATTGACTCGACATTCCAAAACTGACACTGGCCGTAGAGAAAAAGCAAGCACCGTGCGCTATACAACCTCTTTTTATATTCTGACGCGCCATCTTTACTAATATTATAAAGAGGAAAGATTCCCAACCCGCATGCCCAGCGTGGGGATTATGGGCAACAACCCCCAAATGAATGCCATCTATGGCGCTCATTAGGGGAGGCCTATGTCCGCAGTGGACTATTATAGGCTGGTGATGTTGATGTTGTTGTTGGAGAGTTAGTTAACAGGCACCTATAGGGTTCCATACCATCGCACATAACTATTTCGCAAAAAGAACCTACAAAATCGGAAAAACAAAAAACTACCTATGCCGGACAGACGCTTGGTAATCGAGTTCCGTTTTCAACCTTCGAATACAGAACCCTAAAAACGATAAAAAGAACGCTTCTTTCTTCCATTTAAACTCTTAGGTTTTAATTTATTTCGAAAACCCTAATCTCTTTTAATAAAGCCTCTTTGTATTGTAAAGACAAGGGTCTCGAAAATAATGCGCTCTTCATATTATAACAATTAAGAACTCCAAAATTACTTTCACTTAGTACTTAGGTATTTCACCTCAGTTACATGGTACATAAATACCTACGTACAAGTACTTGCAACGTACATAATATAAGTTCTTTGTTTCACTTAATTTAATTTAATCCATACCCGCACAGCGCCATTTAGCCCCAAGCTAAACTGAGGTTGATTTATGGGTACTAGACACAGAAATCTAAATAAATTATTATTAAGATTTCTGTGCTAGATGACTGATATACTATACTATTGATATAAATCACATATTGTATATAGGAAACGGCCAGAACACCCTAGAGAAACGTAACAAAAATCTGCAGATCGTACAAATATTAGTCCCTAGGTGGGTATTGAACCCGCAACGTCCTGTCGCAATTGGACCTTCGCCCACCGCGCCACATAGGTCGTCATTCGGATTACAAAATCAATGTAAAATATCGTTGGTTAGGTATTTTTGAGCTGAATAAAAGTTAAGATGAAAACTGGGAAAGCAAAAAGTAAAGTTATAAATTTGTTTTTATGGAACTTCTGCTAATCCCTCGCTTATCTATGTGCATAGAAAATAAAAAAATATAATGCTGGACAATCCACACAGCATCCTTATAACCCACATAACATAACACAAACCCTAAGCTAAGCAGAGCTGCGTTTTTACGTGGATTTTAAGAGCGGTTGGTTCCACAAAAACAGCGTTAAAAACTTTAGGTGGTTTTACTAGAGGCAGGGCATTTAAGAGTGGCAAAAACTCCGATGCGAGATGGGTTTAGAACGGAATGTCAATATATGGTTTTCTGTAAGAAGTACAGAACGCTAGACGCGTACCTTATTCTCTAGCCCCAAACTGGTTTTACCTAATTACAAGTTCATTAAACAACCAATTGAAAAAGAAATTATCTTATTATTATTAATAATAATTATCCTAATTTACTGGAGAAATGCATAGTGAAATCTGTAAAAAGAATACTTTGAATAATTAATCATCAAACCCCTCGTTTTGAGGGAATACTTTTAAGTGCTTCTAAATGTGAATGACACCGTACCAAGATACCGTCACAAGGTTTATATGGTCCTAGTAATATCACTTCTTAAAAATTTGCTTTATAAAAAAGCAATCTTTCAAGAGGAAATACTCATAAAATTTAAAAATCTTTATGAACTAAGAAATTTCCAATGATATAACCAATTCAGAACTAGAATTTAAAATTTAAACAATAGAGCCTACCTAATACCTGTAGTTTGTTCGCAACAGTCTGCAGTTAGCTCAATTGTAAATACTAGTGGTTTTTTTAATTTAGTTAGATCATTGTAATTTATTTGTTAATAGAACCTTGTTCAATAAACTTAACAATAGAGCTAACTGCATACTCTTGCAAACATACTACAGGTAGCTCAAATGTATATTCGGAAGCGTCCCCAAAACGATGGCTGCATTGCGCTGTATGGCAATACTGATGCGCCAGATAGGTACTGACCACCTTTTTGGTGACACATCGCTTCGACCAGAGGCTCAGGTAATAATAAAAAAATTAAGACATCAAAAACAATAAAAAAATAATGCCGGACAATCCACACAGCATCATCTAGCCCCAAGATAAGCAGAGCTTGTGTTATGGGTACTAGATGACTGATATACATAATAAAATATTATTACATAGATAAATATTTTTTATTATACATAGAAAACGACCAGAACACCCTGAACATCTGCAGATGGTACAAATATTTGTCCTGAGGCTGATCTAATTAATTGATCACGTTCTCAAAAATTTCAGTTGATATCTAATATTTCACCAAAGTCAAACAGGTTTAGTCAAAGTTGGATTTCGACCTGAAAGCATTTACCCAAAAACAACATAAAGTGCCCTTAGTAGATTCTTATCGGAAACCACGCTTTAAAAACACAAATTCTCAAATACAACATGAATAAACCGTCTCTAAATCTTCACTTTGCTTAAACACTAATACAAAAAGTGTTATAAAATATGATAGCTAAGTTATAACTTATCTGGGGTTCTTCTTATCCCGAGTATCTCCCCGGAGGGTACTAAATCAAGACCCTCTTTCAGACTTCAAAGACCGCAGTACAATCTGGGAACTCGATACTGTGTTTGAAAGATTACGTGGCTATGAAAAATTTATTGGAATCACCTTTGCTCTGTGCGTGCTGTATTAACACGTCCAATGCGACCACGGTTTTCTATGTCTCCGGATGCCGAGTATACATTTTAAGATATTTATTAGGTACATATGTATATTAGTTAGAACTTAGAGCGAGGTGTTGAAAATAGTCTAAGAAATAACTTTGCGACCACGATTTTTATTGTATGAATGCTGCGTATATTTGTTAGATATTATATACATATTTATATATTGTATTAATCAGAACAGAGTTAGAGCGAGATGTTGAATTTTAGTCTGAGAAACAACTTAGGTGTAAAACAATTTGCCTTTTGTTAATGCTAAGGTTTTTTGAAATAAACTTTTTTATTATTATTTTTATTACACAGTGGACGAACCAGAGGCATTTAGGCATTTTTTTTATCCTGTTTTCCAAAATACGCAATCGATTATTTCGTTAAATTTTTTTGTGCAAAGTGCTGCTTTATTTCCGTGTATAAGAGTGCACCAATTGGTCGATACGAACATGAAATTCAGTGTTGGAGTGAGAATAAAAATATACCCAAAAGTGCGTTGCCGGCATTGAAATAAAAATTGCGTGACACGCAGTGCGGGCCGGTAGCACTGGGGGTGTTAACAGAAATTATGACCATAGCCTGCTTACTTATAGATTGGGATTGAGATGACGTCATCTCTGTGCTGTGCTGTGATTGAATCTAATATGAGTGGTACACTGCCCTCCTTGTGAAAAGTGCAGTTACTAGTTTCGCGACAATTGTATGCGTTATTAGTGGGCACTCAGGAATAAAGATGACTCCATTTTATAGAGGTATTCATAATGAATCAGGACTTTTTCTACTAATGTACATTAATCCACAGAGGAACCACTTTATACATAGTTGATTTTAGTTTAAGTAACTACTTGTATTTGCAGTCCTATTCTAATTTTGCTATCGTGTTGATGGTAGTGAAAACTAATTCTGTGTCTCACTAGTTCTGTGTGCATAGCAATATATAGCATAGATTTTTGAGACGGAACAATAAAAGGAAAAATAATATTTATATTTTCTAGCTAGAACATAATTTTCAAAAATCAGTAAATGCAGTTCAGAATCTCAAAAAGTTATGCATGGTCCTAGGAACATTTTCCTGTGACTGTAAAGGTAACTGTCCACTTACTGTGCCGTCTCATAAATCATATTAAACAGTTCAACAAAACACGTTCAATAAGTGTTCTTCTTAAAAACTTCTCTAAACTTTACCTGTAAAATATAGAACTGTATCTACAAACGCTTAGTACATTTCACAGGCAGCGCTCTGCAAACTACGGAGATTGAGGGGAATGGTCGAATTTTCAATATTTTTCAAGATATTTAGGGTAAAAAAGTAAAAATAAAGTAAATAAAGTACGGTAAAAATAAAAGTAGGTAAAAAAGTATCAACAGAAATTACAAAAACTGTTAAATGTAATGCTGTGTAAAATTTACAAACTCATATTTTCTTGACCTTGTATACAATATTTTTGCATTATATATACATATATGTATTTTTGACTATACATAGAAAACGAAAAAAGAACAAATATTTAGTTTTTTGTGCAAATTGATACTCTCATTCGTTGTATAAGAGTGCACCAATCGGCCAACACGAACACCAAATTTCGTGCTGGAGAATAAGAATAGACCCCCTGGAAATATTTCGTGCAATAAGATTACATTTTCGATGGAACAACTACCTTGTTCGTTATGTGGTCGACGGTGTTTAGATGTATTGACAAAGTGCAGTTGCAAGAGAGAAATAATTATTATTTATTATTTAAAGTTTTCATTGTTTTACGATATATTTACAATAGCATTCTTTCAGATCGATTTATCAGATAATACCAAATTGTTTTTAACTTCTAGTAAGTAAGCGAGCACTTTATCACTACTTAGAAGCGATTAGTTGTAGGTTTTTAAGATTTATTTGTAGGTTTGGGTATAGCAAAGTAACTCTTTGCAAATAAATGATTAACAAAAAATTAACTAGAAGAACGAATCGTCAATTTTATAACGCAATCCTTTAAAGAACCTTAAATCTATTTTACCTGCAATATGTTTAAAATTATAAAGATATCATATACCAGACGCAAGTCTGGTATCGCCTTGCTTATTTTATTTTTATATTAAAATATAATTGCCCTCATTAAAATAATTTTAAATTGATCTCCTACCAATTTTACCTTATATCTACCTACCAATTTTAATTTGAATGTTGTGTCCTTATGTATATACAAGGTTATCGGTAGATAATCAAAAACCTATTAAAGGCAACTTGGGTAGTTAAATCAAGACTAACAACTTTATTCTATGACTCTTGTCAAAATATTATACAGCACAACCCCTTTCACTAACGCAATCCCTTTCTTTGCTAGATACCGACACACAAGCACCACCGCGTGTCTCGTCATTGTATCGACTTGTCTTAATCTGTTACCGAATTGTGCTGCTTTTGTATTTTGATTGTGTTCCGGACGGAATAGTTTTAGTTTATTGTTATAGTTATATTAGGCCATAAATAGATAGTTAGAAAGTTTAAATAGTTTAGATAACACGAAAACATGTGTTCTTAACGATAATATGCTTAAGTAATAAAAAACTGTACGCAGTTACCCGAAATAGACAATAGTTCAATAATAGTTAAGTAATTAGGCATAGACAAAATTGCCAGATGTTAACTTCTATTGTTCAATAAAACAGGCAAAAGTACCACGCGGTGCACGCGGTAAAGAGACGAGACCCTAGCTAGGATAATATAAAATACGTGCAGATGGTCAGTCATTAGTCAGTCAGTGGTCAGTCAGTCAGTCAACAGTCAGTCAGTCAGTCAGTCAATAGCCAGTCTCGAGTAAACACGTACGCGCGGTCGCAACAGTATAGAACAATAGGAAGGAACGGAACTCGCTCTCTTACCGCCGCACCGGGGTCCCGCTGCCTTTTGCACCTGAATTCACGCTGTTGTTTCAATCTCGATCCCTACAGAATCCCAGCAAAAGTGTACAAAGAGGCCGACATAAGGAAGATCGGAGTCGGAAAGCACAATAGATCGGCACACACATAGAAAATAGTCCTTACAGTCCACAGCAACTGTTCTTGCCGCGCCGACCGATTCCGATCCTAATCCTTGGTCCCGTACATTCTGGTCCTTCGAGCCGGATCTTTCGAGATTGAACAATGGTAGTGACAAGGTCAAGGAGCGGTTCCGGCCAGAACGTAGTGATAGGTCCGGCACCTTCACCCGTCGCTTCCGCGTCGACGGCGGAGCCTCCTCCGCCACCGTTACAGCAGTCGACGCAGCGAAACATAGCAACTGAGGCGCCGCATTCGTCCGGAGCTCACAGTATGGAGCCGACAGCATCAACAGCCGCCGCCAGTGCAACCAGCACTGGCACGAACATCTATTCTTCCAACGTGCCTACAACCTACACAGTGAGCACGTCAACGGATACGCCGGCCACCGTCACCGAAAACACCGGCGGGAGCCCCTTGAAGAACAAAAAACGGAAAACCGTTTCATCGAAGAGGTCGAAACGATCGAAGAAAAGCAAGATTACACAAGCAGAATTAGAATTACTGGAAATCCAGGCTCAAATAGCCAAAGTGAAGTTGAGGAAATTCCGTGAAGAGGAGGAAGATAGTTCGGACAGCGAGGCAAGAACAGTTTTTACAGAACAGGAAAACTCCGGGCGGATCGAGAACTGGGTAATGGACACCACCCTGCTGGCCATAGCTGACCATCCCTACGGCGAGAATATCGGTGACGCTCAACAGGAACCGGTAGGAAATAGGAACTCCACCGGACGACCCCAGGTTGAGAAGAACAGTCTCGTCAACTCACAGGAGAGGAAGATACCGGCAAATATAGTAGACGTCGCCCCCGCCGTCACACAGCCACCGTCGCCGGGGACGGCACCCGCCGCAACCAACGCACAGCCGCCGTTGGGAACGGCAAAAGCCGCTTTTCTCTCAAAAATGCCGGAGCATCGGCGTCTAGCGGACACACAGCCAGCTCCGCTAAATAGTGGAAAGTTTTATAGTAATAGTGATACAGAACAGTTTAATATAGTGAACAGTAGTGAAATAGTTAATAGTGCAACTGTAATGAACAGTGACAATATAGTAAATAGTGCAACTGTAATGAACAGTGACAATATAGTTAATAGTGCCCACGTGGTAAATAATGCGTGTCAAGTGAATAGTGCAGGATGCAACATTCGAGGCGGCGAATACCAGGCAGCAGCGGGAGTAAACCGGTATGTACACGATTTGAATGACAGGGATATTGTGAGACCGGGTGCATCCGCACCGGCGGGAGTCATAGCAGAGCCACCCCGTACGGAAATAGGAGAGCTGGCACTTGCTATAACGCAAGCTATGCGAGCGGCAACACATTCGACTGCCTGCCGGTTCACGGAACTGCCAATTTACAGCGGTGCCTATCAAGAATGGCTAGCATTCAAGGCATCATACGAGGAATCAGCTAGCGCTTACACAGAAACTGAGAATGTAGCTAGATTAAGAAAATGCTTGAAAGGTCGTGCTAGAGAGTCTGTGGAAAGTTTATTGATTTACAACGTCCGACCGGACGCCATAATGAAGTCCCTCGAGTCTAGATTCGGCAGACCAGACGCAATAGCCCTAGCCGAACTAGAGAGATTACGCTCTCTAGCCCGACCTACAGATTCACCTAGAGGTTTATGTGTGTTCGCAAATGAGGTAGCAAACGTCGTTGCTACGTTACAGGCATTACAGCGTATCTACTACTTATATAATCCAGAGCTGACGAAGATCACAATAGAAAAGCTTTCGTCGGCACTTAAATACCGATGGTACGAATACGCGGCAGAACATGAGCCGAACGAACCCGATTTACTAAAGCTAGCAAAATTCCTCGACAGAGAGGCAGCCAGATGCGGCACATACGCTGAACTCGAGAATGTAGTATCATTTTCTTCAAATAAAAAACAGGGCAAAGCTTTCACAGTTAATAACAGTCACCAAGAGAAAAAGCTGAATTGCCCGGCTTGCCAACAGAATCATAGTATAGTAAATTGCAAAAAACTCATAGAAGCCCCTACAAATGACAGATGGGATATAGCTAAAATGCACAGGCTCTGCTTCCGATGCCTCAAGCAGAAAACACAAAAACACAAATGTCCTAAGAGGGTTTGCGCTACTGGGGGATGTGAAAGATCGCACCACCCACTCCTCCATTTCCAACGCAAGCAAGCAGAAACAGAGAAAGTCGCTTCATCGAGAACCCTAACAGAAAGCAAGACGTTTCTCAAGATAGTGCCAGTTACAGCTTCCGGCCCTAGTGGCCAAGTTAGAACGTTCGCCCTACTTGACGATGGATCAACAGTGACTTTGGTGGATGAAGACATCGCCAACGCAATAGGTGCCCGCGGGCCGAATGATCCGTTAAAAATAGAATCTATAGCCAACGGAACGGTACAAGAAACGATGTCGAGGCGGATAACATTCCAATTAACAGGCGCCAACGAAACTCACGAAATACAGGCGCGTACAGTGAAAAGTTTGAAGCTTTCTCCACAGTCGATCTCTCATAAAGATATTCAGAACATTGAGCATTTGCGAGGCATCGCAGGGTATGTATTACATAGAAATGCCAAGCCAAGGATCCTTATAGGCCAAGACAACTGGCACCTGCTAGTCACCAACAGCATGAAGACAGGCGACATCACTCAGCCAGTGGCCTCTCTTACCCCGCTCGGTTGGGTACTTCATGGTTCTCGGACTCGCTCACTCAGCCATCGAGTACAGTACATAAATCACCTAACAGTCGATGACGACATGAACGACGAGCTAAGCCGCCACTTCGCAATAGAGTCACTCATGATAACACCGAAGTATCCCGCCACCGATCCCGAGCAGCAAGCGCTAAATATACTAAAGGAGAATACAATACAGAGACAGGACGGACACTATGAGACGGCACTATTATGGAAGGAGGATAATATCATCATGCCTAACAACAGAGATAGCACATTACGAAGAATGTATAGTATAGAAAAAAAGATCGACAAAGATTACAACATGAAAATTAAGTACGAAGCACAGATGAAAAATCTCATAGACAAATGCTACGCAGAACGCGTGCCCTGCACAACAGAATCACAGAAAAAATGGTACCTGCCTCATTTCGCGGTTGTCAACGTGATGAAGCCGGACAAGCTTAGGGTCGTGCTGGATGCAGCGGCGAAAACAGCAGGAACATCGTTGAATGATAAACTACTAACAGGACCTGACCTGCTCCAGTCGCTACCCGGAGTACTAATGCGCTTCCGACAACACAAAATAGCGGTTTCGGCAGATATTGCTGAAATGTTCATGCAGGTTAAGATAAAGGAAACAGACAGAGACGCTCTCCGATATTTGTGGAGGGAAGATAGGAGAGGAGATTCACCACCCGAAGAATATAGAATGAACTCCTTGATATTCGGCGCGACGTCTTCACCTGCAACAGCGATATTTGTCAAAGACCTGAATGCAAACAAATACAGCGCCGAGTACCCAGCCGCAGCTAAAGCCATAGTAAAAAATCATTACATGGATGATTATCTGCAGAGCTTCCATACAACAGAAGAAGCAATAGCTATAGCAAAACAGGTCAAGGACATACAGTCGAAAGCTAGATTTGATCTTAGACAATGGACATCGAACAGCGTAGAAGTCCTAGAAGCGCTCGAGCCGGGAAAATTGCAGACGCCGCGTCAGTTGGACGACGGCACAAGAGCCGAGCGCACTCTGGGAATATTGTGGAATCCCGTTACGGATACAATCGCATTCAATCTCGACATGACGCGTCTGCCACAGAGTGTAACATCGAAGAAACAGCCAACTAAAAGGGAGATGTTGAAGATCCTGATGTCAGTGTTCGACCCCTTAGGCTTTGCTTCACCAGTCACCACTCGAGCCAAGCAGTTTTTACAGGAGATATGGCGTAGGGGAACAGTTTGGGACGAACCCATCCCCGATGATATGGTTACGTCATGGCAAGAGTGGATGATCCAACTAGAAAACCTGAAGAGAGTGAGTATACCCAGGAGCTATAAAGGTTACAGCGAAGCCACGAGATTGGAACTTCACACCTTTGTAGACGCGTCAGAAGCGGCATACGCGGCTGTACTTTACTGGAGAGCTGTAACGGCAACAGGAGTCAAAGTCTCACTGATAACAGCAAAGGCAAGAGTTGCCCCACTGAAGCTACTATCCATCCCACGACTAGAGCTACAAGCGGCGGTAATAGGTAGCAGGATGGCGGAAGCTGTAGTAGCGGAACACGATAGAAAGCCCGATCAAAGATACTTTTGGACAGATAGCAGAACAGTACTCACATGGTTAAGAACAGGAGCGCGGTCATACAAGCCTTTCGTAGCACACAGGATCGCAGCCATAGAGGAACATAGCGAACAAAAGGAATGGCGTTGGATACCTACTAAGCTCAATGTCGCGGACGATGCGACCAGAGACATACCTACAGACTTCAACGAACTGCACAGATGGTACGCCGGCCCCGAATTCTTGAAGGCAGATCCTGCGACCTGGCCTATAGAAGAACCCGCAACTGTCAAAGAAACTGGTGAAGAACGCACACTCACGCTTAATATAGAGCAGAAACCGAAAGGGACCATAGCTACAGCACTACCGGATCCAGATAGGTTCTCAAAGTACCAGAGACTCGTTAGAACGACAGCTAGGATCCTCCAATTTATAGATATTCTCCGACGAAAAACAGAAAGAGTTGAGTTCAAGAAAACCATAAGAAAAGCAGATCGCGATCCCGATTGGAGATCCAAAAGGAAAGCGGTGCAGAAAAATCGGCGGGAGATCCGACCCGCCGCTGACAAGTATCTGCCAATAGAAGGCGCCCTGTTGAGACGCGCCGAACAGTACATAGTTAGGGCCAGACAAGAACACAGTTTCTCCGAAGAAATAAAAGCCTTGAAGTCAGGGAAAAAACTACAAAATAACAGTCGCTTGAGTAAGTTAGCAATAGAGATCCAGAATGATATTCTAGTCATTAAAACTAGAATTGGATTAACAAAAGACATAGCTGAACATACAAAATCACCGCCAATTTTAGATGGTAATGATAGGGTTACTAAACTTTACATTGAAAGTATCCACAGACAGATGATGCATGCAGGCGTCGAGGCAACAATAAACGAGTGCCGCCAGCACTTTTGGATCCTGCGCCTGGAGACAACAGCACGCATGGTCATCCACCGCTGTTTGCCATGCTACTTGAGGAAAGCGCCAACACCGCAGCCAGCGACAGGCGATCACCCGCCTGGAAGGCTGGCACACCACTGCAGGCCGTTCACCTACACAGGCCTCGACTACTTCGGCCCGCTGGCCGTGAGAGTCGGGCGTGCAACGGCAAAACGCTACGTGGCGCTCTTCACCTGCCTGACCACTCGGGCAGTCCATCTCGAAATCGTCTCCGACTTATCATCGAGCGCCGCAGTCATGGCCTTGCGACGTATGAGCGCACGCCGAGGCTGTCCCGTCGAGATCTGGTCCGACAACGGGACCAACCTGCGCGGGGCTGACAAGGAGCTTCGCGCCGCACTCGATAGCGCAACTGCCCGTGAGGCTTCGTCTAGAGGCATCACCTGGCGCTTCATTCCTCCTGGGGCCCCATTCATGGGCGGGGCCTGGGAACGCTTAGTCCGGAGCGTCAAAACCGCGCTCGCAGCTACCTTGTGCGAGCGCCAGCCATGCGAGGAGATCCTGCTTACTCTCCTCGCCGAAGTGGAGTTCACCATAAACAGTCGTCCACTGACTCACGTCTCAGTGAACCCCGAGGATCCAGAAGCCCTCACTCCGAACCACTTCCTACTGCTAGGGCCGGGGCGCACCCCTGCGCTTGGCCCTTTCACCGACGGGGACCTGATAGGCAGGTCCCATTGGCGAGCCTCTCAACGACTCGCGGATATTTTCTGGACCCGTTGGCTTAGAGAATATCTCCCCGAGCTACAGCGCCGTCGCCATCCTCACAGCAGCGGTCTCACCGCCCAGGTGGGCGATCTTGTGCTCATCGCAGACTCCAACCTGCCTCGCAACACCTGGCCCAGGGGGGTCATCGCTGCGGTCTACCCAGGAGCAGACGGAGTCGTACGAGCTATCGACGTACGAACCAAAGGGGGCGTCCTGAGAAGACCGACCAAGAAGGTGATCATCCTGCCGAGGGACGAGCCGTCCTCCACCACAGAAGGTTCCAGCGACTAGGACGGAGCCACTGGACGGCGGGAGAATGTTCCGGACGGAATAGTTTTAGTTTATTGTTATAGTTATATTAGGCCATAAATAGATAGTTAGAAAGTTTAAATAGTTTAGATAACACGAAAACATGTGTTCTTAACGATAATATGCTTAAGTAATAAAAAACTGTACGCAGTTACCCGAAATAGACAATAGTTCAATAATAGTTAAGTAATTAGGCATAGACAAAATTGCCAGATGTTAACTTCTATTGTTCAATAAAACAGGCAAAAGTACCACGCGGTGCACGCGGTAAAGAGACGAGACCCTAGCTAGGATAATATAAAATACGTGCAGATGGTCAGTCATTAGTCAGTCAGTGGTCAGTCAGTCAGTCAACAGTCAGTCAGTCAGTCAGTCAATAGCCAGTCTCGAGTAAACACGTACGCGCGGTCGCAACAGTATAGAACAATAGGAAGGAACGGAACTCGCTCTCTTACCGCCGCACCGGGGTCCCGCTGCCTTTTGCACCTGAATTCACGCTGTTGTTTCAATCTCGATCCCTACAGAATCCCAGCAAAAGTGTACAAAGAGGCCGACATAAGGAAGATCGGAGTCGGAAAGCACAATAGATCGGCACACACATAGAAAATAGTCCTTACAGTCCACAGCAATAGGTGTTGCCGCGCCGACCGATTCCGATCCTAATCCTTGGTCCCGTACAGATTGTATTTGGGATTTAATCTATGACCGGCTACATAGAGCTATAAAGATCAGAAATGGATATTCACTTATTTTTTTGTATGGAAAAAAGACATTGGATTCGACAAAGAAAAAAAACATAGAACAAGAATTGTTTGTCTCGATTTACCCAAGTCGCTGAAGAGGCAATTGTTCATCTACCTATAGCCCTGTATATTAGAAATTAACCCTTATAAACATTTATTTATTAAGCACAATATTATATTACTGTTAGTGTAGTACCTAAATAAATAAAGTTAAATAAATAAAGCACTATCCGCAAAGCAGTGAAGATAATAATCGATGTTAGCTATTGCTACACCCGCTCTAAATTGAATAACCTTCGCTAAACCTTTATCCCTCAGACCTTGAGATTGAGACGGTGAAAAATTCTTACGAACTGTGTCACCCATAATGTGAATTTATTGCCTCATTTGATATTTTTGACAACCTTCACAATTTATTAAATTCACAAGTTAAAGTGCCTAGGTGCAATTTCAAACAGAAGACAGATAGATTACTCTTTTAATTAAACAATGACCTATAAGTGTAAAATTAATATTTTTCTTTTTCCTTTACAATAGTCTCTACACCTAGCGGATGTGTAGCCCGCCTTTGATACTCTTATGCCTCAGCCCTAAGATCGCCTTTGATACTCTTATAAGCATAAGGGCCTCTGTGATGTTGGTTGGCCCCACGCATGCCTCCTAAAGGACCGGGTCACTATATAGCCTATACTATATGTATAGTATATACTATATACCTACAATAATAACAATACATAAAGCTGGACAATCCACACCGCATCATTTAGCCTCAAGCTAATCAGAGCTTGTGTTATGGGTAATAGATGCCTGATATACATAACAATCACCATGGAAAGGAAATGTCAAGCATCGCATGAGTATAAAAGGTAGCATTATCGCTATCGAGATCTCTTCCAGGTAACCTGGAGTCTGGATATAAAAATAATAAAAAAGACCGTAGTGTGAAAAAACATAATTTAATGAAGAGCTTTAGTATATATGTATACGTAAAAGAACTACCCTTAATTCCAAACAAATTTTTAACTATACTATAACTGGTAGATATTGAATGTTGCAATAAAACAGTCCGTCAAACAAAATCGTCAAGGCAATAAATATTCGCTTTGAATATTCGAGGCATCACAATATTCATACTTTTATGAATTTGTCTCTTTGCGTGCCGGAGCATATTGAGCGGATCTCGGCAATTAGTGAGAAATGCTTTCAAACATCAGGTGGCGCGGCCGGTCCATCGAACGGCGGTGGTAAATTGTAGGAAATTTTATATCCTTCTGCTCTAGTGGACATTAAACAATTTAAAATAATTATAATTTTATGCCCGACGCAGGAGGTTGCGGTTTCAATTCCCACCTCGGGACAAATGTTTGTACAATCTGAAAATATTTGTTCAGGGTGTTCTGGTCACTTTCTAAGTGAATTATAAATTCTTTTATGATTAAAAAATAATAATAAAAAATATCTATGTAATCTATTGTAATGTATATCAGTCATCTAATACCCATTACATAAGCTCTACTTAGCTTGGGGCTAGATGATATTGTGTGGATTGTCCAACATTATTATTTCTTTTATGGCAAAACCTTTATTAACAAATAAATTACAATGATCTAACTAAATAAAAAAAAAACAAACTAGTATTTACAATTGAAACAATTGAGCTAACTGCAGACTGTTGCGAACAAACTACAGGTAGCTCAACTGATCCATATCAATACCAGTTGGAAGTGTACCCAAGATGCTGGCTGCATTGCCACGTTGTATGGCAATGCTCTGACCAGCTCTCGGGTCACACGTCGCTTCGACCAGACGCTCAGATAATTTTTTGAAGACCCGGAGAGCCTCGGTACCCCACGGACCTAGGGTCTCGACACCAAGGGGAGCAAATTTGTACTTTACTTTTTTTTATTGTTACTTTTTATTCAAAAATATCACAGAAAATTTACAAAAAGTAACTTATCGAAAGGTTAATGTGCATGAACTAGGTTAAACCTGTAGTTAGACTAATAGTTTAAATTTTATTAAACTGTAGTTACCTATTCAGGCGAAAAGTGCAAACAACTTACCTAATAAACATAACCGCGTAGGTACCAACATAAAGACTTCAAAAATAAAATTTATGCTTACACTAATACTTAAGTTTACATGGGTACTAAGTGCGTCAATAACTGCTGAATAACATTATGAAAAAACATATTAGGTAATCGCCACTATTAGGCACTGCTATAATCTACTGATACAATATTTCTGATTACAAGATTTCCTGCCATTGTGTTGGCCAGACATTCAGCAGAGCCTGTATTAAAATGATTCTTCTGTAACTACCCTGCGATAACGTATACACCTGCTGAAACGTTAGGAAAACTAGTTCCTTAAACGTGATAAATACCCGCAAATGCATTTGCTTTGGAGCCGTGATGACTTACAAAAAAGTTTAAGAGATTTTATCCAAGAGATACATAGATTAAATGTAAGTAAACTACCTTACTAAACCAAAAGCCGTGTCTCTGATACCTCGATCAATGACACTACTGCCCGTGTTTTAGTTTTACAGCTTGGCACAGCTAGGCAATATAAATTACCTACCTTACACTAAACACGTTCCCTGCGCTAAACGGTCAGTCGAGGCATTACTATCTTAATGTTGCTGTTAAAACTTTCTCCTGTTTTATGTGTTGCGGCATTTACAGCGTTTTAGTTATTTATGCTTTTGCTCGGAATATCCGAAGTTCAATTTAGAAGTCAAGCTGTCTCTATAATATGTTCAAATAAAGCGAAAATTCTAAAGAAGCAATCTTGCTTTTCGTGACTGTGCCTCTGTTTCAGTGACATTCTACATAAGTTTATTAAAACTGTGTGTACTCTATAGCTATTAAGTTTGCACCTATTACTTGAAAATTGCAGAACAAACATAACAAAATACCTCCCTAAAGTATTCGACCTGAAAACCACTACGATTGTTAGCTCTGAAATCTTCTAGTTCGCCTCAACTAGCTCAAAGCGTGATCAAGTGAGCTCTCTTACTTAAATTATTAACGCCTTGGCTGAGCCTGCCCTAATTCCTAGCCTCACAGTCGAACTCGACTAGCTAGATGGGGTAATCCACTTCTCAGCTACCCGTAGAAGCTCGCAGTGAACTAATTTCAATAAAAAAATATATCATCAATCAAGAAATAATAAAAATAAAACAAATGACTGCATCTCTACATCAATAAAATTATCATCAATCATCTTGAAAAAACTCGGAACAAAAACCAATAATATTGACGTCCACAAAACTCATGATATCAAACGAATGCGGAAGGGCACGCCAATATACATGCAAAAGCAGCCGTTCGATCGTGTCTGACAAACAAGATTAGCGTTGATTTATACCGACGACTTATTTCTGATAACAGCTTTCCGCTTTTCACGTAAACAACGGCCAAATGGTTCCGTTGGAATAACAGAGAAGGAGGTCAGCCGGACGATCCTTCAGCGTGTTTCTGACGGACGAAGTACCTTTTGTTTGAAAGCGTAAATAAACGGATTAGGGATTTGCATTCAAGATTCGGCTTTTAAGATGATGAAACTCTTGCAAAGATTTGCAATTTGTCCAACCATGTAGATGTCAAAATGACTGTGACGAAATTTTAAGGCAGTGATTTTTTTAGGGTAAATAAGAACTTATCTCCGCAATAGGGTAAATAATGTTGCAGATGTGGCGATGATGTATCTATCTACAACGCAATGTCACATCAAATCAAATTAATTTATTGCATCAAAGATATGTTATAAATATTGTTATAATGTGATGGAATGTCACAATATATTCTGCGCTAATGGACGTGCCTATTGAAGAAAATAGATAACACTCACAGACAAATAAAGAAATAATTATAATTTTATATAATATTATTATAATGTAAACAAAAACAAAATTACAATGTCGTTCATAATCTCGATTTCGTAATATTTTGTCACAGTATTTTTCACAAATAAAAGCCAGTATTGCCAACATTTAACTACCTTAGTTGCGTCAATATACACCCTCGTACCCCATGCTAATGCGAGCGTCGTAAACCAGGCTCATGCAACAAAGTTAAATTGCTCGAACGCCTGAATATCATGGATGCAAACCAATATACAGTTAACAGCAAAAACATAGCAAACTTTGTACATGTTCTGGGCAGAGGAGAAGTTAGACAGACTTTACTCTCAAGTTAGACCACGGCTTTGATTTATGTTACTTAACTGCACATAACCCCTTCCTGCCGTAGCAGGCAATGTATGCTTTAAGGTTGCGTTCATGTCGGATACAGTGGCGGATTTACAAATTTGCCGCTAGAAGGCTATTCAATTTTTGCCGCCCCTACTGACTTTTGAAATTCAATAAGTTACATTTATTCAGAAATTGCAACTTTATGATTTTTGTTCTATCGTCCTCATTACATCGGCTTTTTCCCGTTATTAGTATGATTGTGAACTAGGTGATATTTCTGTCAGTTACTAGATTATTTTTGCAACCCGCTATGTATTATGTAGTGACGAGTACACTGGTACCCAGGGCCGTAGCCAGAAATACTTTTCGGGGGGGTCGAGCCTTAGACCCAATATGCAACATCTTCATATACTTATGCTAGTTATGATAGTACCCGGAGTGGTTTTTAACCAAGCACTTAAAAAAAACCGATTGAAAAATAATAACCATGAGTAACGGCGAGCGGAGCGAGCCGCAATTTTTTTTGACATTTTTCCGATGTTCTGTAAAAAAGTATGCAAAAGTGTGACAAAAAGAGAGACATTTCTAGCTGTCATAAATTTCAAAAACTGCGGTGGAAATTTTGGAGATTGGTTTGGTATGCCAGCAACAAAGAAAAAAATGTGAGAAACACAAAAAAGACGAAAAAAGAAATAACTTCGAGCGTTACATTTTGAAGATTAAGAAAATAACTACTACTACAGAATGGATGGCGAGCGAAGCGAGCCGCCAAATTTTTGACATATTTTCGGAAGGCTGATTACAATTAACAAAAGACTACAGAATTAACGGCGAGCGAAGCGAGCCGCAATTTTTTTTTTGCGACTTCTGAGCTTCTGTAAAATAGAATCAAGAGTGACATAAGATTATGATTAGCAAACCCTGAAACTTTTAGAGCCTTTGCGGTGGTAATTTTGGAGTTTAGTGAAGTAAAAAAGATAAAAAGACAATTTTTTTATTACATTTTCGGATGGTCACGAGGTAGTATAATACAAATTATAACAGTGAGCGGAATGAGCGCCGATATTTTGTTGTGTTTGCGGCCGCAGAAAATGGTTGAGAAATTGTGACATTTTCGCAAGGTTGTTAATAATCTTAGAATAATTCAGAATTAACGGCGAGCGGAGCGAGCCGCGAAATTTTTTGTGACTTTTTCTGTCGTTACCAAATAGTTTAGAAAAGTATGTTATAATTATAAATAAGTAAAGACATAACAGTAAAAGGAGGGAGCAATTCAATTACGGAAAAACAAGAAAATAGGTCTATTGATTAAGTGCTTATTTTTTAAGCCTAAAGAAATAAAGTTATTGAATCGACGCGGAGCGGACGCGTTCGTGGCACGTGCTCGTGCTGTCAATTCGTCCAGACATTCTTAGCGAACAGTCATGTAAAGTATGTCATTCGTTCCCTTCCCGCGCCGCAACTCAAAAACTACTACGCAAATACATACGTACCTAGTAGAAAATAAATATTTAAATGTTGAAACATAACAAGTATATTTTACAGTGCGTTTAGTAATCTTTTTTAAACGGATTACGAACGTAATGTGTTGTGTATACATATACTCGTAATTATAAGTTTTTTTTATTATTTGGGCTAAATTTGCCGCCCCTCTAAATCTGCCGCCCTAGGCTTCAGCCTACTTAGCCTATTGGTAAATCCGCCACTGGTCGGATACTTTGAAGGATGATGCGTTTTGAACCCTCATTTTTGTTTGTTCTACCAAATAAAAGTCATAAAAGTCACATCATATGTTAGAAGTTAATTTCATTTGTTTTCTGTTTGCCGGACCCTTAATGGTCGGCACATATACATTTTCTGTTATTAAACGTAATCTATGTTATTTATATCAATCTCGGACATGTATTGTTGTAGTATTCATCTATAATATCTGTACTAATATTATAAAGAGGAAAGATTTGATTGTTTGTTTGAATTGAATAGGCTCCGAAACTACTAGACTGATTTTAAAAATTCTTTCACGATTAGAATCCAAAATTTTCTGTGATGAACATAGGTTATAGAATATTTTCAAAAAACCGGCAATTAAGCCGGGGGACCGCTTGTCTATATCTATATCTATATAATATTATAAAGAGGAAAGATTTGATTGTTTGTTTGTTTGAATTGAATAGGTAATATTATAGAGAGAAAATATTTTTTGTTTGAATTGAATAGACTCCGAAACTACTCCACCGATTTGGAAAGTTTTTTCACCATTAGAATCCTCCATTATCCCCTATCAACATAGGCTATAGAATATTTTCAAAAAGATAGAGTACATGAAAACTTCATTAGTAAAACCAACCATGTGCTATATATATGTATTTTTAATATGGCGCTGCTTGCTTTCGCTACCACTCTACCAGTGTCAGTTATGGAATGTCAAAAACTTCACAATTCGTCACTGGAGTGCGGCAGGAAAGTCAATGTCCATAAATAAAGTGCGAGAGTGAATGTCAAAAAGTGCTCCCTATGCAGCTAAAAAGTTAGGGATCCGTATAAAAACATCAAATCCAATGTGTTAATTCGTAAAAATTTTCATTTTTTTTAAATTCATGTTTAATACCCAGGCGAAGCCGGGGGATTTACTGCTAGTGTGTTTATAGAAATGCAAAGCATCAATAACCGACTTTTTTTTCTGTCACGTCCTCTAATACGAGAATATAGTTGTATTAAAAACAATTTCATTTACTTTCTTTGTTTTCTGTAACTGTTATATTGGTTTAAATTTATATATTTGTATGCTTTTGCCAGTACTTATATTAAAATAAGCTGTAGAGGTATTTAACGTAAAACAAAACAGTCGGACGCACAACGTCGGCTTCTATTCATAGGGGCGCAATTGAAAGCAAAAAGTTTTCCCAAAGCTCCCAAAGTAATAATGCTGTGTTCAATAGGTTTTTGATTACATAGTTTTGAAACTTTAAATGAAATCAAAGTTTGAGCACAGCCCAGATTCAAAAATGTACAACCATTTTGTAAATTGTTGAAAAGCCACAAAGGCGAAATTAAAACGCAATTTTATTCTGAGTAGATAGGTACATAGCTAAAGGCCTTTAACCCAAACACTTAAAGTTTTCTCATAAATATGGACATCACTACGAAGTCGCATCACTATTCATAACATGTGTTTGCCTTGCCGACGTTGACGGCTGACCCTTTTTTTGACTACCCTCATATTCAGTAGGGCGGACTTGAGGGTGCACTCATTTAGTCGGACAATATCGCCAGTGTCGGCCAATTTACTAGCGAAGGAAGACAATCTTTGATTTCATTAAGCTCATTTTTTGAGTGTGGTTATTAAAATAACACTATATTCTTTCAAACTGCGGAAAACATGGCGTTATTTACTTTTGCTTCGTCTTTTTGCAAAGTTATAAGACCTGAAATTGTTAATTAATTATGTATTATTGCAAATAAATGATTTAATTTATTTTAATTCATTTGAATGGCACATATAATATTACTTGCTTCGGCTGGTGGAGAAAAAACAACGGAAAAAAAACAAAACTAATATCGGGGGCATCTTTTACATGTTCGTTATTTTTTTACCTGCCGTGTGTGTTAGTTAAATGAATAATCCCATTAATAACATTTTTTAATATAATGCTACACGCCAAAACTACTGAGAAGTAATCCGGCTGAATTTTCCGCTCAAGAAGCCCGTAGAATAACATTATAATTACTTTTAATCTCAGAAAATCGCGTGCAAAGCCCATCTAGTCTAAGATAATCAAAAGCAAGTCTTCTAAGACACTGCCTCTGTATATTCGAGCGTCAGTTTATCTCGGTTTTAAAACGGGAATCGTGCTGCGGCGAGCGGCCGCTGGCGCTACGCCCAGCCTGCCACAGCCATTACGGGATTCTTTAATATTTTAATACTGCATAATGCATCGCACCAACGGCAACGTACAGCGTTCAGACTTTTAGACAATGTGACAGATGAATTTAATCCCGACGAAGTGAGTAGGTGGAATTAGGGATTACCCGCTGAGTTTTCGGTCAGTTCACTTGATGCGCTGTCAGAACTTGCAAGGATTTATAGTATTAGCACGTACTAAGTAGGTTAGCTGGTATGTGCTTCCAGTAATCTAGAGGTTACCTAGTTACTACTAGGTAACCTGTAGGAGTTCCATTACTCTTTTACGAAAGTTTCAGGATTAAGATCTGGAGTGCGTTTAGGTTTTATAAGCGGATTTGTTACTAAAGTTTTACTGAAACATTCTAAAGAGTGCAAACTGTAAAATGTTTACTCGTATTTTGTATCCTACTGCAAAAATAAGAAGTTCAGGTATAAGCGACACACATATTTACCACGATTTCAGTTTTGAGTTTTCCAATATTTCGCCAGAGTTTCATGCGATATGGTAACGGAACAACTATTATTTAGAGAATAAGAATAATAATAAATAAAAAGAGAGAGAAAGAGATCCGATAACAGTTACAGCGACTGTGAGTATAATGCTCGGGAACATTTATTTACATGGCATAAAGGCTTGTTTGCGTAAAGCTATGTCCACCATCCTTTTAGCTTAGTCGGCTTAACATATTTACAGGATTTGTTATCCGGGTGGTGCGGTGATCTTGGTGTGAGATTAAGGTAGTCGTCACGCGTGAAATTAATATTAAGGGTGTTAGATTATTCTAGTTTTAAATCTATACTAATATTATAAAGAGGAAAGATTTGATTGTTTGTTTGTTTGTATGTTTGTTTGTTTGTTTGTTTGTTTGTTTGAATTGAATAGGCTCCGAAATTACTGGACCGATTTGAAAAATTCTTTCACCATTAGAATCCTGAATTTTCCGTGATGAACATAGGCTATATAATATTTTCAAAAAATTTAGGGATCCGCATGAAAAATTCAATAATTGAACCGTGCGCTGTATATTCAACCTCTTTTTCTATTATGGCGCGTCAGAATAGAAAAAGGTTGAATATATACGCACGCTGCTTGCTTTTTCTCTACGGCCAGTGTCAGTTATGGAGTGTCGAGTCAATGTCAAAAATCCCAATGCTGTTAAAAAAAGTAAGGGATCCGTATGAAAACTGCGAAACCCATCGTGTTAGTGTGTATAAATTTCTGAAATTTTTGTTTAATACCCGTGCGAAGCCGGGGCGGACCGCTAGTAAATAATAAATAAATTCGTACCATCCACACAGCATCATCTAGCCCCAGTTAAGCAGAGCTTGTGTTATGAGTACTAGATGACTGATATACTTTAAACAATATATATTACATAGACATAGTTACATAGTTCTCGGGTAACAGGTTACGTATGTTTTTTAATTATACAGATCACCCTGAACAACCAAATGAAATATAACCGCTTTATGCATTCGATTAATACAGCTGTTTGATTCAACATCAACAACATCAACATCACCAGCCTATAATAGTCCACTGCTGGACATAGGCCTCCCCTAATGAGCGCCATAGATGGCATCATTATTTGGGGGTTATTGCCCATAATCCCCACGCTGGGCATGCGGGTTGGGGATCGCAGTTCGGTGTAGTTGTTCTGCAGAAGGCGCTGCTGCCCGCCCCCCGCTGTGTTTCCCTTAGTCGCCTCTTACGACACCCACGGGAAGAGTTGGGGTGGTGAAATTCTTTGCCGGCACCACACGGCTGTTTGATTCACATGAAGATAATTACGTATACCTACTACTAATCATTAGGTGTACATATCCACTAGATGCATTTAATCAAGTTACTAATTTGCCTCTAATTTAGCGAAATGAACAGTCTTGTTCATTTAGATACACAAGACTATCAAACTTAGCTTTGTATGTTATAGTGATTTCTCTATATGGCTGTGGAAATTTTAAGATGTGTCTTATACTCGTAATATCTAAGATAAGATTACGATTTATCTATACTAATATTATCAAGAGAAAAAATTTGTTTGTTGTTTGGATTGAAGTGGTTCTGAAACTGGACCGATTTGAAAAATTCTTTCACTCTTAGAATCCTACATCATCCTTGATGAACATACTAGGCTAAATTTTATTCAAAACAGTTAGGGATCCGTATGAAAACTTGAATATTGTAACCCAACATGTATATGTAAGAATGTATAATTGTTGAAATGTTTTTTACATACCAGTGCGAAGTCGCGACGGACCGCGCGCCGTGTTACCCTGGATTGGATGGTAGATAAGTCAACAAATGTTTTAATATTTACAGGACTGGCTACATTGTAAGCTGCTAGCTTAATAGATGTAACGAGGTGATGTATGTTTTCTGGTTTTATAACTCGATGATCACCTCAATACGCCCTAACTAAGAATAAAAAAACACAAAACCGATTATATATTCTAAGTAGCTATTTTGATAAGAATTTTTAGATAGCTTTTGACCACGCCTTCAGACGCACTTTCCCTTGGAAGCCCAAACATACAGACAGAATAATTAATCAGTATATTAAAAAACATACTTAACACAAAATTGACAAATAAAATCAATTCATCCAAGATTGATTAACCTCCATTAGAGATGGACAATGCTTCAGAGATTATGTACAAAAGCTGTCAAAGTTAGTTCAGGGCTCTGGATTGGAAAGTTTTTCGTCAATTTATTTATAGCTAGAAGTTTGTGATTAATAAATAATAATCTATGACAACAAGGTTTTTTTTTAATTTGAATCTTATTTGCAGTTTATAACAGTGTTCTAATAATTACCTTTATGTTTAGATGTACTTGTTAGATGATTTGATATCAAAAATAGTTATAATTATAAATACGAAATCAGAATTGCTACGGCGTAGAAACCTACTGTAAATGCGTAGCATCCTACGTCGTAACCAACCTACTCGACGTAGCTACGTCATAGCCACCTACTACATCGTAACCACCTACGTCGTAGCCATCTACGGCGTAGCCACCTACGGCGTAGCAACGGGGAAACTGAATTCTAGCTTTTGTAGCGTTGTTTGATCCTGCAAACTATTGCTCTTTTAGTTATGGTTATACCTAACGTCAGCTAGATCAGTGAATGTCTCACTCAGACTTTTCTCGCTCATTGGCTACATTTTCTAGGCAAATAAAAAATACATACAGCGACAAAAAATTGTCAACGGTTCACATACTGTTATTTTTTTTCTTAAACTGACCTAAAGGCAGGCTATCTGCTTCTTCGATCAGAGGTATATAAACAAATTCAACCAAACATATCCTCTGAACATATTACGTATCGTTTTACGCATATTTTACAATCTACGACACGTTGTAAGCAAACCTTATACGATATATTGCTCCTATTCCCCAAAATTTATTGCGACCGCGGGAAAAAAGTGGTGTTAGGTATTTGAATCTTTAGAGCTTTTACGGTTCTCGCGTGAAGGAGGGCCGTGTTAGTTTTATTGATAGTGTGTGTTGAACTAGCTATCGATTCTAACCCTTGTTTGAGACATGAATTACGAACCTTGTTCATTGCTATTGATACAATACATTTGTTCCAATAGGGGAACGCGTGCTGAAATCTGATTGATTTTGATTACTCCGTTAAAAATTATGAATCAAAAATGAGATTAAGAATGTCTTCTCAATACTTAGAATCGTAAGTATTATTTAATATATGAAGGTTATTTATGCTTAGTGTATGTAGGTACTATAGGTATTCTTGTATTTATTGTATTCGTTCATTATTATTATATTTTATATTTCATTATTATATTTGATTTAAGTGCCACCGTCTATATACTGGATATGAAGGAACAATGTCCAGTCCATCCCAAGGTTGCCTGAAAGACACTCAAACGATAAGACTGCCCTTTATAGTTCCACTACTTTTAATATGTCTGTGTAATGTTATCTCTCTTTGCGTGGTATAATAAAGTATTTTCTATCTCTCTTTCTCTCATGCTGACGTCATTATGGAAAGACGTCAATTACGTCATTCCATAATGGGATAGGTTATTATTTTAAACCTTTTCTATAATACTCAAATACTACGGTCAACGATAGGAAATCGTAGCACAGAGTATCTGCAAGTGCGTTTCAAGGGATAAAAAGTCATCCCTTGGGATACAATCAAGCGACGTGTGAACCTAGAGCTTGTCCATATCTGGCGCAGGGCATCAGCATTTCCATAAAGCGAGGCTATGCTGCCAGCGTCTTGGGGACGCTTCCGAATGGTATTGATATGGATCGCTTGTTAAAATTTTGAAAACTTATACTATTTCTGATTCATATACGAAATGTTAAATACTTTGTTAAATTAACGTTATTTACCCAAATTGAAGTAATCTTATTTATTACAATTTCACTAAGTTTGGTTCAGTTGTTACGTTAAAAGATAACAGACAACAGAATTGAGAACAGACGGACAGAATTACTTTCTCTTGCTAAGTGTGTATCAAAAGTTTGGATATGGATACCTTTTTTTAGGGTTACAAAGAAAATTGCAAATAAATAATTAAATTCAAACTAGTATTTACAATTGAAACAATTAAACTAACTGCAAACTATTGCAAACAAACTACAGATAGCTCAACTGATCAATATCATTACCAGTCGGAAGTGCACCCGATGCTGGCTGCATTGCATCGCTGTATGGCAATGCGCTGCACCAGATACTGACACAGCTCTCGAGTTACACACTAAATAGTTGATTTTTTCTATATGTGTACACAAAAAGATAGCGCACATTGTATACGTAGGTTGAATTCAGCTGTAAATAAAATTTATCAGTCTACTCTTCAACTAGAATGACATGAAAATCCTATTTGAAAAGCTACTTAGCTCAGCATGACTGTAGCTTCTGAGAACTTTGACGAATGTGCAATGTTAAGTAAATTACAAAGGGTTCAGTTTGCGATATTGAGTGGGTGTTGGTAGGGTCAAAGTAAATATATACTTCAAATCCTATGCCTACATGTTACGTCCTTCGTATATGTGCTTAAGAAATGTTCCTATCTTGCCAGCTAGTTATCAATAGTTTTCAAAGTAGAATATAATTGGCCTACCTATTTTCATCTTTATTCCGTTAAGTTAATATCTACCCACTTAGATATAAAACCGCTGAGTAAGCCATTATCTAAATTACAAATACAGCCCTTAATACAGCAATTACACTAAAAATAACTGCTATATCTTTCGTTAAAATCTAAATAATACCAACACATTGTTCCCAGCTTCGTTACAGCGATATTCAGTACATTAAAATAAATTTTGAAGGCTCTCGCCGCGATAGGTAGTCAGATAAAACTCGGCATGGAAACTCCCTCGTTTCATTTGTACGTAAATATTTTACAGGCGGCAGCGCGCTTCCGCACGACGACTAGTAAAGTAACAGTAAACGGGGAGTGGTGCGAGCGTGGCTTGCTCTTCCAGAAATAGCAATTTTATGAAGGAATCGTTCACAAAATAGTAATAACAAGTAGAAATATTCTGTACAGAGCTAGGGTGCCCCCGGTTTCATCCGCGTAACTCCCGTGAGATTTTCGGGATAAAAAATGGCCTATATGTTATTCCAGGTCGCAAGCTATCAGCGTACCAAGTCAAAATCCGTTTAGCAGTTTTTGCATGAAAGAGTAACAAACATCTATCCATACTTACAAATTTTCGCGTTTATAAGGATTCTCCAGGCAGGTTGGCGATCTGCGGAAGACTGCAAGAAGATGCTGGTAGCGGCAAGCCAAAAACAAGACGCTATGGCGCTCACTAGGGGCGGCATGATGGTACCTATAGCTTCACTATTTTACTATGAATGAATGAAAACTTTATTGCTCATAATCATAATATAAAATATTTACATAAAATTAAATAATCTTATATCTAATTTAAATCAAAAACTTACAATAGGCGGCCTTATTGCTTAAACAAATTTCTTCCCGGCAACTCTACTTTAAATTATATTATTGAGATTCAACATCAAACATAACATGTATTTACATAATACAAAAATCAACTTACGTATTTCATAGGTGACACAGTTGCTTTAAAAATCTAATCGTTTCAGAGTTTTTCGTTGCTGACTGTACCTTTATTGTTCGTGATATTATATTCACATGAACTTTGATGTCAACAAAACATTTCAGTAACAAAGAACTGTTATTTACCATACTACAAAAACATCAACTTCTCAACACACCGCAAGAGCCCTAAAGCGTTTCAAGTCTTTGTTCCCTGGGAGATAATATCGCCACTTTATATATTTTTTTCTCTCCTGGTGTAATAATCGCCCGCCGTACCACTCTGTTTGTATAAAATTTCTTTGATTGCCTTTGTTTAGGGGCTGTACCTGTAGAAGTGCATTCTGGATTAGACAATTGCAATGAAATGTTCTGAACCAACAGAGGTGAGATCTCTTATTTAGACTGCTCCAAAACACCGAATAAGAACGGTTTATAAAACGGTTTTTGTCTCTTATAATTTTCTCATGTTCTTGCATAGAATTATTTTGGAACGTTACGGTTATCTTTTAGCTATTATAACAGAGTTATAGGTATATGATTCACTAGCGGTCCGCCCCGGCTTCGCACGGGTATTAAACAAAAATTTCAGAAATTATACGCACTAAAACGATGGGTTTCAAAGTTTTCATACGGATCCCTTACTTTTTTTAACAACATTGGGGTTTTTGACATTGACTTGACACTCCATAACTGACACTGGCCGTAGAGAAAAAGCAAGCACCTATTCAACCTCCTTTTCTATTCTGACGCGCCATAATAGAAAAAGAGGTTGAATATACAGCGCACGGTTCAATCATTGAATTTTTCATGCGGATCTCTAACTTTTTTGAAAATATTATATAGCCTATGTTCATCACGGAAAATTTAGGATTCTAATGGTGAAAGAATTTTTCAAATCGATCCAGTAGTTTCGGAGCCTATTCAATTCAAACAAACAAACAAACAAACAAACAAACATACAAACAAACAAACAATCAAATCTTTCCTCTTTATAATATTAGTATAGATATAGATATAGATAACCTCTTAAAGACGACTTGGGTAGATCAAGACGAACAACTTTTGTTCATCTGTCATCCAGTAGGTACCCATATAATATATAGTTTTCCATGAACTGGACACTGGCAGAATTACTTAATATTGCCATATCGAAGAAGTCTAGTCAAGTCAAATATATAGTAGGTATATAATATATATAAAATCACCCAGAACATCGGAACAAATATTTGCAGGCCGTACAGACATAATATGTCTTAAGGCGGGAATCAAACACGCAACCTCTAGCGTCGCAGAAGGATCTTTACCCGACGCACGAGGGCTGTCAATAACGTTATTTACATCCATTATTTCAAGATAAAGGCTTGAGTGAACGAAAGCATTTTGCACATAAAATGATAAAAAAGTGTTCATCAATGTGATAATTTTGTGAAGACATTTAGGATTAGGAGATTTTGGAAGCAAAACATTTAAACCGATGTTACTAAACTCTCAAGTCGCCTCTTGAATTATTTGTATTTTCATGTTTTTTAACAATAATTTCATAATGCCAGACAAATTATGTAAATACACTCGAGAGCAATGAATCCGGGTCAATGCAACTAAGGGTTACTTTCCGAGATTTTTTTTTCTTTGAGTGACCCGCATTCATTGCTCTCGAGTGTATTTATGATGATTCTTTTTGCAATAAACTATTGTATGTCTAGTATCGTAAGTCTAAATGTCTAATACCTCTAGGTAGATATTTCTAGCTCTACGTTTCGGTTTGCTCTGTGGAAAGGACTTGCATACAGACAGAATAACAACATTGATAGAGACAAAGACAGTTGGTGAACGTCCTTGAATACAGAGATTTTGTCGTATTTAAATGGTAATCTCACCAGATAGACGAAGCTACGACGTCGACTCAAATTAAAATGAAAGCAGCTTGGCAAACTAAGTTTTAAACAAGATTTTCTAGCTCTACGAATATGTGGAGATTGCGAAATGTCGTGGAAAATAAGACGTATATGTTTTATTGGTTTTTCTCCCCTTGGAGACCTCAGAGAGCCTCGGTCCGTGGGGTCCGATGCTCTCCGGAGTTTCAGGAATATATCACAGCGTCTAGTCCAAGCCTGGCGTGACCTTAGGAGCCGATGAGCAGACTGTCGACTGGCAAACAATCTAGGGATTAGACTAGTTATTCTTGTGTAAGTACCTAACTCTTGGACGTTTTGGTTTAGCTGTGAGTCCAATTATAAATATATAATAAAATAAATAAATGAAACTAATGCATATCAATATCAATCAGCGGCGTCCCCGAAACGCTGGCTGCTTTGCCTCACTCAAGGCAATGGTGATGCCTAACAAATGCTAGCAAGCCTGCAAAACCAGGGTCAAAAGCTAGTTCATCCATAGCTGTATATCTTTGTTGTATGTTAGTCTTAGTTACCACCTACCAACACGAATAATTGATCACAAATAGAATTTGGTTCATTCAGGGAATGGAAGAAGACCGCGCTGTCAAAAAGCCATATGGGGAAAACCATCGGGTAGTAGACCACAGCCGCCCTAGGTATCGATGGATCTATTGAAGCTGATTTCCGAGAACTCCATGGCTTTTTAGAGACAGCTTAGATGCCAAGAGAAGTCTAGTGATGGTAGATGAGCCACAGCAGTAAGTAATTCAGCGAATTTTCCGTCATTCAACGCATTATTATGGATCCCTCATATTACTAACCCTACATCCGATTATTTATATAAGTCTTCTCTTCGCAAGTCATAATGATGATAGGAAATAATATTACGAACCGTCTACAGAATAGAGGAAATAATATCGACCAATATTGGGTATTTACTTATTAATGGAATAGATAATTCAGAATGATGTTCCAACAAAATTATTCCTGTACATAGTTATACTGAGGACTGAAATAGGTGTGGTTGATATTGTTGGCTTAAAATCTAATTTTGACTACTAGGTCTTTCTAAGGTTTTTAGTTATATAGTGACTCTATTTTTACTCTATTTTCCCCTAGAGACTCTATTTTGGCTTGAAAACTGTAGAATTTTCATGAGAGTTTTTTTTAAATTCCTAAGATTTTTTTACTTGACTTTGCGGCACTATTGGCGGGTATTGTGGGTTCAAGTCCCGTCTAGATCGTATAATTTTGGGATATTTTTAGATATGATTAGATTTAGAATGATTATGTTCACTCCTTTTCGCAACTTCCATGTGACTACTATTTACAACAATATATTTTACAGTTTTACGGTAGGCATTTTCATTCTATGAACCTACTTTGCAGGTAATTTACCTCAAAATTGGTACACATTGCATTACATGCATAATACATTTTCAGTTCTGCGAAATCTGGTACCTAAGTAAAGTAAATAGCCATCATGTTCCCTATCTTATCGGCAACATTTCTTTACCATTCGATAAACAAACAATAACTAATCCTCTCACTACAAAGATAAAGTTCAAAATCGCGCACAAGGATGCAAAATCACTCGCAATTCCGTAGGAGTTGACTCGGGTATTCCCTCCAGATTTAATATTTATTTGCTCAGCGCGTCTCGTAAACAGCGACGCGATATTCAAATGCACTTTCCATTTCCGCGTCAGTACGAGACGTGGCTGCCTAATGCATTGCCTGTAGAGCAATGTAACTAGAAATTTACTTCCAAAAAATATATTCATGCTCGCTGGTGATTTTGGTGGAGTGTAGTGTGTAGGAGCGGTGTCTGTATAAATACGACTGCAGTGTATAATTTCGCAGATCCGAATAGGTTTCAAACATGACGTCGCTTTGGGTTGTAGCCGGTTTCTGCGTTGCTCTGGGGATTGCTTCTTTCTCTGATGTTGAAGGAAAGGCTGGTTTGTAGCTTTTATTAACTTTTAGAGTAAATGTACTAAGCTTGTTTGAGTGATCCCAAATCGATAACATAAGATAATTTTATTTGTGTTGTAGAAACCCTTACCAGTAGTCTATTACGTACGTACTTCTTAAGATAAGAATACTGATTGTCCTAGATGAGGTCGTTTCTAAGCGATAAAGCCGCCCATTGCAATAACTATGTAGGTATCTCATATTTCTTTTAAAGCATTTATTTATTACTATTTGTATTGTATTGTATTCTCATAATTTATTATAACATTCTGTCGTCCACTGGTGAACTCCAAACGCCAAGATGACAACCATTGGTGATGTTCATGCTAAATAATTAAATATAATTATCATATTTCTAGAACAAACTAACGTAGATGCGTTACTAATTAACATCAATAAGGAACTTTATCGTGGTATCTATTCATTACAATTTCCGTGCGCATATCGAGAAGATCGAAGCTCCAATTTCCAATACCGTAAAACCTGCTGATACAGAGATGCCATAAATAAATTTGGCAATCTCCTAACATTTTCAACCAAAAGCATAGAGAAATTCAGTTTTTTAGTTTAGAAGGTGACTTCATCGATAGATAGATAAAAATTGGTGCAGTAAGAATCATAAGCCGATATTTTGGGAAACGGTTCATCACGGAACATCATTTAATGATGTTTCAAAGTAAAATGTTATTGTACTCTTCTATAAATAAAAGAATTGTTTATTATAAGGTTTATTATAGATTATAATATATGTATTTTATGAAGTTAGGTGTTAATAGTAGGAACTTTAATGATTTTTTAATTACCATGTTACACAAAAGATCTTAAATATACTTAGATGACTCTATTTACATAGAAAATTACAATTATATACGTGCCTAATAGAAACAAATTTATAATTAAAACAATTTACCTAACTTTTATAGAGTTAACTAGCGACCGGCCCCGTCTACGCACGGGTGCAATACGGATACTATTGCAAATTATACATACAATATAAATCTTCATCTTGAATAAAAAAATGACCGCAACTAAATCTGTTCCAAATTTTTAAGATCTAAGCATACCTACATAGGGACAGACAGACAGCGAGAACCACCTTTATTTTACACAATATAGTAAAGAATAAAGAAAAAGTACCCAATTGTTTTTATTCTTTGCAGAAATACTCCATAGCGTTGTGAAAAGGGACACTATTTTTGTGAAGCCTCCAAAAGGATGCGTGTTCTTCGAGTGCATCCCGAGTTGCAAGCAAAGAGGTTACAAGAATGGAGGCTACTGCACCATTAATGGCTGCCAATGTCTACGATGACATTCTTATCTATGCTAATATTATAAAGAGGAAAGATTTGATTGTTTGTTTGAATTGAATAGGCTCTGAAACTGCTGGACTGATTTGAAAAATTATTTCCCTATTAGAATCCTAGATTTTCTGTGATGAACATAGGCTAAAGAATTTAAAAAAAATGGGATCCGCAAGAAAAAATTAATTTTTGGGTCATACCCGTGCGAAGCTGGGGCGGACCGCTAGTAATAAATATAGTACTAACATAAAGAAGGCAGAATCCCCTAAATCCTGCAATTAAAAAGCTACTCTGCCACCTTACAATACAATGTAGTTCAGGTCACACAAACTTGCTGACCCGGATTAGGTTCGATTCGTGCGTCGTCTTTTGGAGTAAACAACCAAATGAGTGCCGACTCGTGCGTTCTGCTAAGGAGCGTAAAAAGTACCTAAACCTTTTGGTTCGATTCGTGCCTCGAGTATGTATCGTGCGAAGCTGGGGCGGACCGCTAGTAATAAATATAGTACTAACATAAAGAAGGCAGAATCCCCTAAATCCTGCAATTAAAAAGCTACTCTGCCACCTTACAATACAATGTAGTTCAGGTCACACAAACTTGCTGACCCGGATTAGGTTCGATTCGTGCGTCGTCTTTTGGAGTAAACAACCAAATGAGTGCCGACTCGTGCGTTCTGCTAAGGAGCGTAAAAAGTACCTAAACCTTTTGGTTCGATTCGTGCCTCGAGTATGTATTATCTTGAACAAGTAAAACCATCAATATAGATAATAAAACAGAAGTGGCAAACGACCCTTGCTGACATAATTATACATAGTTCTTATTCATCCTTAGGGTGTGACTTAAAAAAATTAAGGTTGTCATTCGCATCAATAGGTATGTTTCTAATGAAATGTTCTTCAAATCTAAAAAAAAATTTTCACTACACATCATAACTAAATTATCTGGAAGAAAGAAAAATCTCACTATTTAGGAAGAAAAATCTTGGGTTGAACGGGGCAGCACTTAAAACATCAATGAAAGAATGAAAGAACAGTTGATTGCGATATTTACAGAAAAAATGGTTTTGTAATCATATATTTAAATTGCATTAAAAACGTACAATATTGCTTAAAACAATTTCTTCCAGGCAACCTACCATTAGTAGGTACCACATGAATAACGAGTTCTTACGTAGTATTATCTCTTGTATAAAACAAACAATCTTATCATAATAGGTATCTACTGCCTTTTACCCGCAAGGGTTAGTTATTTGGAGGGTCTATGTGGTTTGTGGCCTTTCAGCGCCTTTTAGCGGCGCTTGATAACCCTAGGCTAGCTATCTAATCTAAACCCATAAAAATAATAATAATGCTGTTAATCCACACTGCTTCACCAAACCCAAGCTAAGCAGACCTTATATTAAACATAGGTAGGTAGGTACTAGATGACTGATATACATAAAACAATATATTAAATAGATAGATATATTTTTGAATATCTAGAAAACGACCAAAACATCCTGTACTGAAATATCTGCAGATCGTATAAGCGTTTGTCCCGAGGCGGGAATCGAACCCTCCTGCGTCGCAGGCGAACCACCGCGCCACAGAGGTCGTGCATACGACAGGTAGGCTAGGCATTTGTAGAATTTATATTCGATGCTGTCGATTTTATAATATTTGATTTTTATCTCCGTCATCCAAGGAACATAAAACATTTATAGAGTTTCAGTTTATGAAAAATAATGAACGTTATTATTATTTTATTTTATAAAGAAAAGGCAAAAAGATAATTTAAAGAAGCAATGTTTGATAAACGTGTCGGAAGCGTGATGACATTAACTACGTCGTTGTCTAGTCGTCGTCGAAATTACGAACAAACAACAACGACCGCTACTCGTCAGTTTTACGTGTACTATATTTTTGTAACGTGGATTAAGTTTAATATAGTGATATTAAACCTAATACTTCTCTTTATAAATTTATATTTTAAAAATACTGTAAAACTTTTGCTCTACATTTTTGTTTACTTCGTACGATTCTCTGTTTGTACATAACTTGTTTTGGTACAAGCGCTGAGCCTATTTTTTTAAGTTTTGCTTCTTCTGTTAGTATTTTATACTTTGTTGGTCTATATAAATATATCAGAAAAATTGAGGATTAATATCCCCAATAAGATGCAAGACCCAGATAATAATCATAACTAAAGTCATTCAATAACTTTTTTTAAATGTTTTTAATTTTATTAACAAAGAAAATTACAATTAAGTAACTAAATTAGAACTAGTATTTACAATTGAAACAACTGAGCTATTTGCAGACTGTTGTAAACAAACTACAGGTAGCTCAACTGATCCATTTCAATACCAGTTTGAAGTGTACCCAAGATGCTGGTTGCATTGCCATTTCATTTAATACATTCAAGTCAATATAAATATTTACTACCTAAGACAAGGAAAAGTTTAATTCAATAAGATTAACTAAGGATAACGTGATTAAATTAAACAGGTATAATAATAAAACTATGATTAGTAGAATATTCAGCTAGTAACAGATATTTTTCCTGTTATTGGCGAGCGAGGCCGTACCTCCAATTCTGACTCAATTCTGCTAAACCAATTCTTTCTTTTTAGGGTTTTGAGTTTGGTTTGGTTTTCTGTTCTGTTTTCAATCTTTAAAATCTCAGCAATTACTGTAGGTATTAGCTTGAAATTTAAAATAATACACTTTTATTTTTCATTAATTATAAAAGGTTTTACCTTTGAAAATTAATGAAAAATAAAAGTGAAGAATTTCAGTACAAATTTTAATATCATAATCCTAAAAAACAACCGTCAAAAGTGCTATAAAATGAAAGGTATCGGTTTGTACATATCGAAACAGTTTTTGAAATATTTTGAAAAGGATCGAATAATTGACCATTAAACATCTCCAAACAGTTTTTTAATTCCGTTACATTTGAAACTTTTGAAAATACAAGAAAAGAGTTGAAAAATGTATCAGTATGTACGGTACTTACCTATTCCCTAATCTCCAAAGTAACTGGTCCTATTGTATACATAATCGACATAAGTTCAAAACCCTCGGCGCGCGAGATACACTCGAACATGACAAAACTTGTTTTATAAGGGTAAAACCTTTATAACATAGCATATTACCATTACATAACCAAATTAGAACTACTATTTAAAATTGAAACAATTGAAATAACTCCTGATTATTGCAAATAAACAGTAGCTCAACTGATCCATATCAATACCAGTCGGAAGCGTCCCCAAGACGCAGGCTGCATTGCCTCGCTGTATGGCAATGCTGATGCGCTGTGTCAGATACTGACCAGTCACTGTTCAACTCCCAGGCATTGAACCGAATAAAAACGAACTAATATTATCTATACTAATATTATAAAGAGGAAAGATTTGATTGTTTGTTTGTTTGTTTGTTTGTTTGAATTGAATAGGCTCCGAAACTACTGGACCAATTTGAACAATTCTTCCACCATAAGAAACCTAAAATTTCCGTGATGAACATAGGCTATAAAATATTTTCAAAAAAGTTAGAGATCCGTATAAAAACTTCAATAATAAAACCATAGCGCTATACATCAACTTCTTTTTTTTCTTTTTTTGCGCTGCTCGCTTTTGCTGTGACTCAACTTCAACTTCTTTTTTATGGCACCGCTTTTGCTACGACGACTCCGCCAGTGTCAGTTATGAATTGCCATAGACATCACAATTCGTTACTGGGGTGCGAGAGGAAACTCAATGTCAAAAAATATAAAAACTTCAAGATTGGAACCATGCGATGTAGGCGATATAGCGGTGCGAGAAAAAAGTCAATGCCAAAAAATAAAGTGTTCCCTGTTTTTCTTTAGATAAGTAAAGGAGGTAAAGGTACAATTTTAAAAAGGAAAGATTTTATTGTTTGTTTGTGGTTTGAATTGAATAGGTTCTGAAACTACTAGACCTTTTTGGAAAAAAAATCATCATTAGAATGATAATCATAGGCTATAGAATATTTTTAAAGTTAGTGATCCCTATGAAAACTTCAATAATAAAGTACCTTATCTAACGTGTGTGTGTGTTAGAACTTAAAATTCTTTAAAATACCCGTGCGAAGCCGGGGCGGGCTGCTAGTGTCTTATAAGTTATAACCAAACGACAGGTCACTAGTCTACCTGAGGGACAGCTTAATGAGATGAGCTCAAGCTCATCTCAACGTATCAACACCAATTATTTGTGATAATGTCAACATTATTACAATTTAATTGATGTTGATACAGACACTTATGTAGCTCTTGGGTCACACCTCGCTTCAACCAGATGCCCAGATTTTTTTTAAAACCCGGAGATCCTCGGTAGCCCTGTCTCGACTAGAAGGGGAGCAAATGCGTAACATGACCTAGTCCGATGTTCTACTGGCATAGCTTTTGCTGCAATACAATTAGCTTTCTTATAAGTTTTACTCCCACATATTTTGCTCTTGTGAAGTTTAATAGACAGTAGCGTTATATTTATATAACTGAAGGCGTTACCGACCCAAATTTGCACTCCCACTTAATTTATCTTTTGCCTTGAATACAGGACATTTATATCAACATCTATTTTGGCATCAATACTTTGTACAGAAAATACAACTATTACAAAGGAATTAGAAAAGTTAATAATAGGTTTTACAAACTGTCCAATTAGAAAATTTAGATAAAATTTGTGATGGCGCTTATAGTATAGTTGGGTCGAGGTAGGGCCTCAATACCTACCTTTATTTACGAGTTTGTAAGGCGACAAGAAGAACGCAGGTATGGTGGCAGGAAATATCGCTTTCCCTGCTACAGACAAATCTGTTATTACTTTAGCAGAACCAGTGCCATAGTAGTAAGCTTGGATCACCAACTTGGAACAGTAGCTTGGGTTTATAGACCAGACGTCTGCAGTCAGCGCGTACTGAATATGAATAGTCTTCTTCGCTCCTCCGAATGGGTTGTGGTAGTGGATGTCAGCCCATTTAGCAGCCTTCCTTGCAATGGAGCTGTTAGGGCAGCGATACACAGTCGTCCAATCCGACGCGTGCTCATCGAACCATTGATCTTTAGGGATCTGTCGATTGTTATCGTTCAGGTTCCTTTTCAAGCCGGGCATCTCGAGAACCCAATAGTCTGTCTTCATGATCGCAGCATGACCGATGATCCCGAATGATCCTCCTGAACTGATCAAAATATCTCCTTGCTTCACTGTTCTAACAAACGCCCTTTTGTTGACTGCAGTGCTTCGTTTACTTATTTTCTTTTGTAGCATGGACTCCTGGCTATCGGGAAATATCCCAAAGTTGTTCATAACGAGCCACTCTTCGTAATTAATTGGGACGCTGTCGTTTTGTGAAATATACACGCTGTATAAATCTTTGAAGATGTTTTGTTCGTCTTTTTGGAACGAGGAGAAAACGTATTTTTCGGGATTGATTATTCCCAATTGGACGCCGAGTTGGTAGGACTTGTAGGTTCCATCGTCTGAAATAAAATGTAATTTAGATAATGTACCTTAACAACATAAAAAATGAGTCTATTCTTTATTAAATCAGTAGCTTCGCGGAAGAACTAAGAAGTACTTCTTAGTACTTGAGTCTAGCACACGTCCGAGCAAAATTAAGTTTTATGCCCAGCATGGGTGCTACTGTTACCTATACCTGTAGTACAGATCGATCAGCAAATTTTAAACTTACCACTTTGATGTTCTGCGTATACAACAACTGCGACCATCAACAAAAAGTGAAAAGGTCCACCCATCTTCGCAGCTAGGTACCTAATACGCTTCTCATTCCTGAAGAATGCATTATTTTTATGTGTTTTTCTAAAGCGATTGTAATAGATATTAATGTTTACGGTCCATATTACCTTATCATTAACCTAATAAAGATCTCCTTAACATAGATTTGCCTAGAGAGTGGTACAGTCGCCTTCATAAAATAGCTTGTGGATGCGTGCGTTCGAGATGCCCTAAGAATGTTCACGTAAATAGTCTTAAACGTTTATTTTCTTGATTCATCAGACGGCAGAATATTAATAATAATAGAAAAATGTAATCTTTCCCGTTTTTTTTTTTACTTAATTATTCATCAAATTCTTAAAGGTACCCAGTGCAATAAAGTACACGAGTGTTAAAAATATTTAAAATAAGCATAAAAATTACCTAGATTAAAAATCTGTCAGTCTCAGTCGGAGTGATAACAATTACGAGACTTTATTGGATTCATTTGTCGAACCTTGTTAATCAAAACACAATAAAAATTATATAGTACAATCCAATACAAACCATAAAAATATTCTATAAAATAATTTTACATTATCAGGTAACATAAAATAAATACAAAAACCCTTTGTACTGCGCTCAGGGAACAGCTAAAAATATCGACTTTCTTGGCAGATTAGGACGCAGTGGTTCAGAGGTGCTTTATTCTCCAAGTAGGTCCTTTATCTTAGTACAGACAGACAATAGAGTCGCTCCGTCGGTGCACAAACTTCTCGGTACATTCATTCATTCATTCATCCCCAATCGAGTGTTGGCCAACGCTCCCCGGATCATAGCAAGCCCTTTCGGTTTCTCCGAACAAAAACATTAAGCTAAGTCTCGTCTTGTAATATATTCGCCGTAAGAAGTGAGATCAGGAAAAGAGCCAAGTCTGCCATTTTATTAACTTCGATTACGAAGTTGGCAAATTACCCTTTACAACTCGTTCAAGTATAACTTTCGGAGCTTTAACCCGTAACCTTCTTCTCAGTATGGGAACGCACTTCCAATAAGCTATATGATCATATTTAGCATAACGAATAAATATTTATATGTACGTACCAATATTTATCAATTTCAGATATTAAAAGTTTACATACAAAAATATTTTATTGTACACCAGAAGAATAACGTAACAAAAGACATTACGTAAGACCAGTACAATGGGCGGCCTTATCGCTTAGAATCCTCCTAGTGTACCTACCTATAGTACTGCATATTATCTATTTTTTTTCTTATATGTTTTATTTTGAACACAAAACCTTTTCTATAGTAACCTGCGGATAACTGGTTCGGTAAACTTTTAGAAATAAAATTATTTTAGCACATCAAATTAATATTATACCTGTGAGATCCCTAATAGATAAACGTAAAAATATTATTCAATAAAATACATAATAGAAGGGATTTTAAAGATAAAGCCAGAAAGACATTGCCAAATTGCTAATATCATACGTTAACTTAAACTAAAATAATAAGGGAAAATATAATAGAAGAACAAACAATTGGCTGCCATGTTACTTGAATGTAGCAGTAGCCGCGGGCAAACTATAATGACCTTTTTACCTTTACTTTGTTTTGATATGATCTTAAGCAGTATTTTTTTATAAATGTATTATCTATCTATACATAGGTAGAGCAAAATATTCGTGGTAAAATGTAAGATTGAAGTAAATGTGCCTAACATAGTCTATAATTTATATCTATACTATGATATTATAAAAAGGAATGATTGAATTAAATAGAATTTGATATATTCTTTTATCATTCCAATCCTAATAAATCCAACATTTTCCCTGACGAACATAGGCGATAGAATATTTTCATATAGTTTCGCATGAAAATATCAATAATAAAACTGGGCGTTATGTATACAACTTCTCTTTTATCAGGCGCTGCGTTTAATTACGATATACATTGCTTGTAAGTTGATAGTTCTACAGAGGACTTTTACTATCACCACGCTTGATGGCTTGGTGTTCGCAGTGAAGGTGTTAAAAATTTACAGACGCAAACTGCTGCAGTTCCATACCTAGGAATGGAAAAACCTTTATTACCAAAGAAAATCACAACTAAATAACAATAATTTAATAATACCATTTTAGAAATAGTTTTACAATTGAGCTAACTGCAGACTGTTGCAAACAATCTACAGGTAGCTCAACTGATCGATATCAATACCAAAAGGTAACTAATGGTATTAACTTTTTGCATCGAAAAATTCGACTTCGACTTCGAAACTTTTAAGTACTTACGAGTAGCTAGGTGTAACTTAGTAGGGTAGGTAAAGTACCTACAAGGAAATGTTTTCACCTAAAAAGAAAACAATCAAGTATGAGTAATTCGTTCGACCACTCTCCTCGAATACTAAGGAGATGCGAGTAAACGAGGAATGTTTAACCATCAAAAAATATAGTAGTACATGGTTATAGAACTGAAACTCATTAAAAAGTCACCCTAAACCCTACTTAGTATAAAACAAAGTCGCTTCCCGCTGTCTGTCTGTCCCTTCGGCTTGGATTTTTAAAAATACGCAACGGATTTCGATGCGTTTTTTTTATAGATAGAGTTATTTAAGACTATCAGCATTACACCCGTGCGAAGCCGGGTGGGTCGCTTCGCTAGTTGGTTTTAATACAAGCGCTGCTTTGTAGCACAGGACAATTATATAGAATTAGCGGCCCGCCCCGGCTTCGCACGGGTATTTAACAAAAAAAAATATTCATGCGAAATCCTAATTTTTTTGAAAATATTTTATAGCCTATGTTCATCACGGATTTAGGATTCTAATGGTGAAAGATTTTTTTAAATCGGTCTAGTAGTTTCGGAGCCTATTCAATTCTAACAAACAAACAATCAAATCTTTCCTCTTTATAATATTAGTATAGAGACTAACGTTTGTAGCTAGATGCTGCTGTTTAAAGTCACCAGTGTCTTACTTTAATAAGCTTATATTATAAACTCATATAATCCTGCATGACAATGGCAGAGACGTAGCGAAAAGAAAACGGTGCCATAAAACAAGAAGTTGAACTTGTAGTTGAAGTTTAGTTAATCCTGAATTGACTATAATTTAATTTGATTTTATCAATTAGTTTTCAATGTATTCCAATCTCAAAATTTTGATAAATTTACTAATATTTGTCCATGAACTTTACTTTCGGAGTTAACCTTCTATCCGTTTCTAACCTCTCGTAAGCCAAGTGTCTAAGCTTCGATCCGCCGCCGCCGTAGGCCGAACATCCTCCATCTAGTTAACGAAACTTTCGAGTACTCCACTTGGGATTATTTATATCCCGCGGGTTAATTTGTTTGCGGGTAGGTAGATGGGATCTTAGGCTAAGGGCCGACCAAATACCTAACATGGTTTTTTCGTTTGTTCAAATAAAAATTAAGGAATAAAAAATGTTAATAGTTTATTTTTTTATTAAAATAGTACAAACATTTCAGTGGGACTAAGGGACCTTCTTTGTAATATAATAACTGTGCTAGACGGTCGGTAGGACGGACGGTAATGATATCACTACATAGTATGAATAAAACAAAGTATCTTCCCATGTCTGTCCATACGTACTTAATTATCTTTAAAATTACGCTACGGATTTTGATGCAGTTTTTTAATAGATAGAGTGATGCAAGAAAGAGGTTTATATGCAACCGTGCGAAGCCGAGGCCGGTCGCTAGTAAAAAATAAAATCAATATCTCATATCCACTCTACAAAATTAAAATCTTTAAGCGTTTCAAATAATGTTTGTCAACTCTTATCCGTGATACTTGAGGTGCATAAATCGATTGACACCTAATTTGTCAAGATCGATGAAGATTAACCCGAGTGTTATTGTATGTTCTCAGCCCGAGTTCACCAAGATGGTTAAATTTTAAGGACCGTATCCACTTCGACTCGACCCGAAGAATAATACTTGGTTATTTCTGTTTTGATAAGCGTAAAAACGTCGATGTTAAACAGAAGAGTGTCGATTTAACGCTTGCACCATAAAGAGTGTAAAATTTAAATTATGTTTGGATAAATACAACCGCAATAAACAATTTAGTATGTTTTGTTTCAATTGTAAGTACTAGTTCTAATTTGAACTTTGATTGTAATTTTCAATGTTAATAAAGGTTTTGCCCCAAAAAAAAATATTTATCATTTTTCTAGTACCTACTAAGTACAAATCGTATATGTACTTAGTAGGTAGGTAGGTACTAAAATCACGTTATTTATAATCATACTTACAATCTTATAGCTTATAGCGGCCACGGTTGTATTTATTGAATCAGTCTTTATATGTGATTAAAATTTTTAGGTTAGTTTTACATGTTTTTTTGTTTATTTAGTAGTCGTATGTGAAAATATGGTTCTGACATAGTCACACCAATGACTTAAAGTCCGCAAAATAATTATGAATAAAAAATAATTAATTTAATTATTACATTAAATTAACCCCTTTCCTATCTAGGTCTTTTAAAAACAATTAAATACCTATCATATTTAAACTTATTTAATTGGAAAGGAACGCAAAAAGTCAGTAATTATTCCCAATTTTATAGCTACGAGCAGGTAAAAAGAATAATTATTAGCAATACCTTCTACGAACATAGAATTAAAAGCGAAAAATTACAGAAACAAATAGCCTGACGCTACTTCAGTAAATATTTTATATTTGGATAAATAAACAGCTTTCCTTCGGTTATTTATTGGCTATCATGAATATTAACTGGCAGACACCGGCACGCCCGTTTTAGGCAGGCTCCGCTACTTTTTCCTTTCAAATGGCAAAGTTCAACGCAATCCTGTGCATCCTCACATCCCCTACGAGCGTTGGCTGCTTCTCCACCTGTCAAAAAGCACCCATAATTTCTAAAATTATATTATTATTATTTTTTACCTCGAATCGGGTCACAATTTGGTAGGGAGTTCAACAATATCCCAGTAAAAGATTAAAGAATGTAAGAATGATTTGTTGACATATTAAAGAATATTTATCGGGTATTTATCGCCTACCTTTTGTTTTTTTTTTTTTGTCGCGTAGGGGAAAATAAAAACAAAAGGTACGCGATAAATACCCGATAAATATTCTTTAAAATGTAAGAATGTATAATGTAAAATATGTCATATTATTTAGTAATGCATTATGATCGAAAATTATACAGCATTATCGTATATATGGACCAACTACATGAAAACCAAGAAACGCATTATGTATAAGAACCAAAGAGTTGATATTGTACTTGTAATACCGGTAAAGCGAAGCAAAACCTAGTTGTCGGTTGTTTCTAATAAGATTAATTAGTATAATTCGTCAAGAAATTTGATTTTTAAACTGTATTAATAATTACAATCAAATAAAAGAAACAAATTAGAACTTCAAACTCTTGCAAAACATCTACGTAGCTCAACTGATTTATGTATAATGTATTGGAAAAATGTGGATAAATTCGAAAAGTGACTTATATAAATTAAAGGATATGAAAGTAATGCATTTTCTTCATTTTAGAAATCGTATTTCATAGTAACAATAACTTCATAAGACCTACACAACGGATATCTAAATATACTACTCAAAACAAAATAACCCGTGTATTTTTGTTTCGAGGCCATCTCTATATATCATATCTATATATCATATCGGAAGGAAAGCAAACAATTTGCAGCAATTTGTTTACCGATGCTAATTTTAAAATTAACGTCGTGGTATAAGAAACGTGCTTTCCAAGGGACCACCGTAGTTGAGTGGCTCAACATACATATATGTATATAGTGTTAGTTTTATTTTTCAAATCGTCCCGGTTCCAATCTTGAGCTGAGTACCTACATTTTTTGAAAATAAATAAATTTTGTATTAATTCTTACTTAAATTGATGACATGATTTCTAGGAAGATATTTTTGTATCTATCCAGGGTTACTGGTTATTCGACCTATTCCTGCTAGGAGGTTGTGGAGGTGGTTATTTCCGTTGAATTAGACCATAATGTTCTAGTGCAAAACTCAACCGTTTCTGAGAAAAAAAATATAAATAGCGTCCTATTATTACAAACAAACAGTACGAAATGATTGACTAAAAGCATTCTAACTTGACATTCTCGATAGTTAGCAGGTACCTAGAACACTTCCGAGAATTCATTGTTTATGTTCATTATAAACAATTTTTAAAATGCCTGCGTGATTCGGACCTGGACTGCGAACTGAAAGAATGGACATGTTTTTAAAAATAATCTGCACGCCAAATGTATATATTAGCATAATTTTTTTTAAATGCTATTCTTCTGGACCTAATTAAAAAAGAATATTGAAAATTCATGATGTTTCTTTCTAGTATATCCTAATGGTGAGATAGATTTGTAGTTTTTGTGTTGTTGAAGAACGCATGTTATGTCTTCTTAATAAAACATAAATAAAAATTTGATTATAACCGATAGTTTTTTTTTAATATTTTTTTAACCCTCTGACCTCTATTTATTGACAAAAAAACTTCAATATTTTTTTCTCAGAAACGGTTGACTTTCGCACTAGAACATTATGGTCTAATTCAACGGAAATAACCTCCCCCACAACCTCCTAGGAGGAATAGGTCGAATAACCAGTAACCCTGTATAGTTGCAGACTTACCCATACTTGCCTATCTAAATATGCCATCCTGTATAATGTATACAGGATGGCATATATATACTGTGGTCAATATACCTGCTACCACAATGCTAACGTTGTTACTAAGTGTTGGTGTGATATGTACCTACAGCACACCAACATCTACGTGTTGGCAGGAAGCGATAAGAAAGCAAGATAAGGCATTCAGTAACTGGATAGGCATAGCTGAATTTTTTGGGTTAAAGGTACTCATTAGGTACAATACTACCCCTATTTTATACCCTATTTTTTTATCTGTTCACCAATAATAACAAAAACTATTCGTAACCTATATTCAGGAGACATAATTATAGTATACTTACCTAATGACGACCTCTGTGGCGCGGTGGGCGAAGGTCCGCCTGCGATGCAGAAGGTTGTGGGTTCGATTCCCGCCTTGGGAGAAATGTTTGTGCGATCTGCAGATTTGTTCAGGGTGTTCTGGTCGTTTTCTATTTATAATAAAAAATAGGTATCTATCAATGTAATTTGTTATTTAAATATATCAGTCATCTAGTACCAATAACACAAGCTTAGCTTAGGGCTAGATGATGCTTTGTGAATTGTCCAGCATTATTATTTATTTCCATGACCACGGGTCCTTTGGAAGGCATGCGTGGGGCCATAGCCAACCGCACAGAGGTCCTTTATTAAAGTTAATTTTAAAGACGAGGGCTACACATAGCCTATTATTTGTTAAATAGGTGGTCTTATCGCTTAAAAGCAAACCGAATCTCCAACCAAGATGCAATCTAGTTATTGCGATGAACAAATAATAAATATACGATCGAAAACGTCCATTTCGACAATCAGATTTCCCCCATCGTTGTCGGTTTCATAGTTACACTTACACGTGACTAGATCTACAAGACCAAACCTGTGACTAAACTATAGATAGGTGGTTTATGTACTTACCGAGCAATAAACCAGCAATGCTTATAAAAACAAGCAGAAACACGAAGGAAAGTGTTTTTATTTTCATGATTTGAATAACTTTTCAACGCCAACCAATAGATGTGTACGATTAGACGATTAGGTACACTTACAACCACACTGCACCTTGTTATACCGTTTCACTTGTTTGTATTGTTTAGGTACCTAAGTATTGTTTTCTCGCTCGTGTGTGCCTGAATTATCTGGTTCAGTGCGAAAGTTTCCTTCGCACTTAGGTTTTTAATTTTTAATTTACGCGATCTGTAGGTACTACCCTATCACAAAACTTTGCTTATCTTGGGGCCAGGTGATGTGTGGATTGTCCGGAATTATTTATTTATTTAGTACCAAGAATCATCATCACAACATCACCAGCTATAATAGTCCACTGCTGGACATAGGCCACCCCTAATGAGCGCCATAGATGGCATCATTATTTGGGGGTTATTGCCCATAATCCCCACGCTGGGCATGCGGGTTGGGGATCGCAGTTCGGTGTAGTTGTTCTGCAGAAGGCACTGCTGCCCGCCCCCCCGGTGTGTTTCCCTTAGTCGCCTCTTACGACACCCACGGGAAGAGTTGGGGTGGTGCAATTCTATGCCGGCACCACACGGCTAGTACCAAGAATAACGGAATAAAATTAACAGTCGGCTATAAGGGGAGCTATAAAACCGTCAAGGGCGTGTCGGACCATGGTAAAGGGTTCCACAATTTGTACTCATATTATATAGATAATATGATTGTTTGTTTATAAAATTAAAAAGTTTGTTGATTTGGAAAATTGTTCACCATGATTTACATATTATTATTATTATATCGATTTATAGATTCTTTATTTTCTCAAAGAACACACAATAGTTCACTTATAGGTATGAGAAAAACAAAACTTAAGTACTTAACTTAAAGTAAGTATTACGTAAATTTGCATATTAAGGGGGTGCTTATGTTTCCCCGTCCAAATAAATCACGGTAAACAATATTTTTTTAAAACCACCGATCCCTAAATAGCGAATAATTACGTTGTTAAAGGAAGTCTGTCTGCCTCCTCTAAAAGTCCCCTAGAAGGGAAAGAACCGTGCGCCGTTAGTTTTTTCAAGATCCCACGTCTCCAACCGTAGGTAGATTATTGTTTTCGATGACTCAATATCTGCTAACTAGCTCTGGCGTGCGTATTTACTTGCGATACTTTGTAACTTGTTCGCCTTTTTCGTTTCTCCAAAGCGACCTCTGCCACTTCCGGTGTTTTCTATGTGTAATAAAAACGTAGAACACAATTGACGGTGAATATTTAAAAATATAAGATATTTGTGTGAAATATATCCTGTAACAATGTAGTCCGTACTTATATGGGGAGATAGTTACAGGATGTCACAATCTCGCCATATTATATTGCATTATTAAGTGCATTATAATCTCTGTATACAATCTCGCCATATTATATTGCATTATTAAGTACATTATAATCTCTTTATACAATCTCGCCATATTATATTGCATTATTAAGTAGGTACATGATAATATCTGTATACTAAATGCAATAAATGATTGACTATTAAGGATGCTATTAAGTATTGAGAAATAATTATTTGTCAAAATGCAGAAAAAAAAGGGGTATTGTTGTTGGGTACACTTCCAACTGGTATTAATATGGATCAGTTGAGTTACCTGTAGTTTGTTCGCAACAGTCTGCAGTTAGCTCAATTGTTTCAATTGTAAATACTAGTTTTTATTTAGTTAGATAATTGTAATTTTACTTGTTAATAAAGGTTTTTTGCCATCTAAAAATAAAAAAAAGTAATACCGCACGTAAGTATACTCAACATATTTATTGTCCAACGGACTCACTTTTATATACGGAACGATTGTAGTCCTAGTCCCTGAAATCGGTGCGCTTGCGTCTTGCTCCCTCCCCTTTATATAAAAACAAAGATCCAGTGATCGGGAACAGTCAGTCAGACAGTCAGTGCTAGTTCGACCCAGTTGCACAATGTTGTTACAACTGCTGTTAGTGTTACTGGCTTCAAGCTTAGTGAAATCCTTGGCGATCAACGTCAACATTTTCAAAGGTAGGTTTTAAATAAATAATAATAAAAGGTTTATTATTTTGTTTTTTACATATATTAATCACGTTGACCGCCGACGAATGATTGATATGACAATCATTCGTCGGCGGCCTCGCAAGCATAGCATGGGTACCTGGTTTATGAATGAAAAGTAGCATTATGTGTTATGCAAAGTAAATTAATGTAAAATTTCAGCTAAATTAGAATAATATAATAAAATAAATAAAAGAAGAAGAATTATACCATACCTACATCGCATTTTGTGTATGATTGTTTTTGTTTATGAATGTGAATAAATAAATATATATAGTTCATTATGATTGTTAATAAATAAATGAGGAAAGTTTTTATACTAATTATATTTAACGAAGTTAACACATTGGTCCGTAGTTTTTTGAAGCTACGAGGGATAACCTTCCTCTAAGGCTAGATGGCACTTTTATTAATTAAGCTGCACTGAAGAAAGAACTGGGTTAGGGTGTCGCAAAAAGGGTCCCACACTTAGAAAAATTTTCATCGATTTTGTATGGGGCTGGGACTTAGAAAAATTTTGATATATTTTTTTATATATATATAACATATGCCGTGTGGTGACGGCATAACAAAGAATTTCACCACCCCAACTCTTCCCGTGGGTGTCGTAAGAGGCGACTAAGGGAAACACACCGGGGGGCGGGCAGCAGCGCCCTCTGCAGAACTACTCCACTAAACTGCGATCCCCAACCCGCATGCCCAGCGTGGGGATTATGGGCAATACCCCCCCAATGACAAGAACCGCCAAAAAATGGCCCCCAGTTCCCGGCCGCCTCGCTATTCCTGGCCATGGTAGCGGCCACGGTAACGGCGGGGCAGGGGGTGCTAGGAATCTCCGGGCTACTTTAGGCTACCACACCCCACACACACTGACCCTGGCAACGTTTAACGGACGCACTCTGAGGCTTGATCACCATCTAGCGCAGTTGGAAGTGGAGTTAGAGAACATTAAGTGGCATGTTCTAGGGTTATGTGAAGTCCGTAGAGAGGGGGAGGACACAGTAACCTTAGACTCGGGCCATCTTCTCTACTTTCGCGAGGGTGATAAAACATCCCAGGGTGGCGTAGGTTTCCTCGTCAATAAGGCCCTCTCTAACAACGTCGAAGAAATCTCCAGTGTGTCGACCAGGGTAGCGTACCTGATCCTTCGGCTGTCTAAGCGCTACAGCTTGAAGGTTATTCAGGTCTACGCGCCGACCTCGGCACACTCGGATGATGAAGTGGAGGATATGTACGAAGACATATCCAAAGCCTTACATCACACCACCAAGGCTCACTTCAACGTTGTTATGGGGGACTTTAACGGCAAGGTGGGAACCCAGACTGGCAGTGAATCCCGAATAGGCCCGCATGGTTTTGGAGTTCGAAATCACAGGGGACAAATGCTCGTCAACTTCCTGGAGAAAGAGGGGCTATTCTTAATGAACTCTTTCTTTAAGAAACAGCCCCAAAGGAAGTGGACATGGCGGAGTCCTGATTCTGTGACTAAAAATGAGATCGACTTCATCATGACGGATAGCAAGCATATATTCAGAGATGTCTCAGTGATCAACAGGTTTAATACCGGATCTGATCACCGACTCCTTCGAGGCTCTCTGAATATAAATTTGAAGCTTGAAAGAAACCGTCTGATGAAGTCCACGCTCCGACCGAACCCAATCCAAATCATGGCGGGCACCGAGAAGTTTCAGCAGCTTCTCGGGGATAGATTCGCTGCCTTGGAACCCACTGATGACGCTGACGAGACCCTACACAATCTGGTAGAAACGCTGAGGGACGAGGGCATCAAGTTTTGCAAAAAGCAGCGTACTGGTAAGAAGTCCAAACTCTCGGATGAGACTCTTGGGCTGATGACAAAAAGACGGGAAACCTCCCAAGCGACTTCGTCAGAGAGGTCAGACCTGAACAAGCGAATTGCGAAGATGGTACGACGCGACCTTCGGAGCTCTAATACACGCCTCATTGAAGAGGCGATAGAGCGAAACCGAGGGTCCAAAGTATTCACTCAGCAGCTTGGAAGGAGCCACCTGACGAAGCTTTCAACGCACGACGGAAGGACCGTATTGTCGAAGCCGGAGATATCGGCCGAGATAGAGGACTTTTATGGCCGTTTATACGCTGCACATGCTCCCCGTTCCCAACGAGACGACCACGATTCTAGAGCCACCTTGATACGCCACTATACCGACGAACTGCCAGACATCAGTCAAGACGAGATCGTGTTAGCTCTGAGGCAGCTTAAAAATGGAAAAGCCCCCGGTGAGGACAGAATAACATCAGAGCTTTTGAAAGCTGGAGGTTACCCTGTTATACAGGAGTTACAGAGCCTCTTCAACGCCGTCCTTCACAGTGGGAGAACTCCAAAGGCGTGGAGTGGGAGTTTGGTGGTGCTCTTTTTTAAGAAGGGAGATAAAACCCTTCTTAAAAATTATAGACCCATCTCGCTCCTAAGTCACGTCTATAAGCTTTTCTCACGAGTTATATCGAACCGTCTCGCCAGGAGACTCGACGAGTTTCAGCCACCGGAGCAGGCTGGGTTTCGCGGAGGATATGGTACCATAGACCACATTCACACAGTGAGGCAGATTATACAGAAGTCCGAAGAGTATAATCAGCCCCTGTGTCTGGCTTTTGTGGACTATGAGAAGGCCTTTGACTCCGTTGAAACCTGGGCTGTTCTACAATCCTTACAGCGATGCCAAGTAGACTATCGTTATATCGAGGTGCTGAGATGTCTCTATGAAGCCGCTACGATGAGTGTCCGAGTACAGGACCAGCAGACTAAACCGATCCAACTGCGCAGAGGAGTGAGGCAGGGGGATGTCATATCCCCGAAACTGTTCACGAGCGCGTTGGAAGATATGTTTAAGACGCTGGACTGGAAAGACAAGGGCATCAACATAAACGGCGACTACATCTCACACCTGCGATTCGCTGATGACATAGTCTTAATGGCGGAGTCGCTAGAGGAGCTGAACCGGATGCTGGACAGTCTAGCTTCAGCCTCCCGATGTATCGGTCTTGGGATGAATTTGGATAAAACCAAAGTCATGATCAATGCGCACATTGATCCAAGACCGGTGATCGTACATGGCCACCTTCTCGAAATTGTTTCTGAGTACACTTACCTCGGGCAGATTTTGCAGTTGGGTAAAAACAATTTCGAGAAGGAAGCCAAGAGGAGGATCCAGCTAGGCTGGGCAGCGTTCGGAAAACTACGTCGAGTCTTCTCGTCATCCATACCGCAATGTTTGAAAACGAAAGTTTTTAATCAGTGCGTCCTACCAGTCATGACCTACGGAGCTGAGACGTGGACACTCACGATAGGGTTGGTCCACCAGTTCAAAGTCGCTCAGCGCGCTATGGAAAGAGCTATGCTCGGAGTTTCTCTGAAGGATAGGATTCGTAACGAATTCATCCGACAGAGAACTAAAGTCATCGACATAGCTCAGAGAATTAGCCAACTGAAGTGGCAGTGGGCCGGCCATATTTCGCGAAGAACCGATAACCGCTGGGGTAAACGTGTTCTTGAGTGGAGACCGCGACTCGGTAAACGTAGTGTAGGACGCCCTCCGGCCAGGTGGGATGACGATCTGCGAAAGACTGCTGGCAGATGCTGGATGCGACAAGCCGAAGACAGGGCGCTATGGCGCTCATTGGGGGAGGCCTATGTCCAACAGTGGACTAACAAAGGCTGATGATGATGATGATGATGATATAACATATATTTTTTCTTATGCCATCGTAAAGAGGGTCACTAGGGGTGCAACTTTGGGTCAGCTGATTGACCCCAAAGTTCTATGACCTCGGCGCTAGAGTTCAAACTGTGTCCGATACAGATACAGATACCGATACAGAGCATTCCGATAAGAGTTGATTAGGTTCAATTTGAGTGGCGGATCCGACACAGAGTACCCCGACTCCACGTGGTCTTGTGCGTGGCGCCCCTAGAGTGTATATAATAAGCCGGAGGCGCGAAGGGAGTGCAGCCTCCGCCAGCCGTAATAAGGGACAGGCACCGCGCGAGCCGCAGCGGCTGAGGCTGGTCGCCGAAGGCGACCAAAAAGCCGAAGCTGCGGAGGTGAGCAGTGGTGCCTGTCCCTTGTTACGCAATGGCGGAGAGGCTGCACTTCCCGCAGCGCCGGAGCTATCGCGAACGCGATTCTTTACACTCGTCGTCGGGGACAGTTAGGCATCGATCAAAAATTTTCTAAGTCTCAGCCCCATACAAAATCGATGAAAATTTTTCTAAGTCTATAATAAATATTTTTTTTTGTTTTTCCTGAAAATCTCTTTTGTAACTATTACAATATTACTAATTAAAAAAAAAAATGTATGGGACCCTCTTTGCGACACCCCGACCCTAAACTAAACTAAATTATTTCATGACAGACAAACATTTTTAGCTATAAGCAGTTGACAAGTCACTGGTTTTAAATAATAATTTTATCAATTTATTTTAAATTTTTATTTATTACTTAGTTGATTTAAGTCCATTAGTGGACTAACATGGGCTGATGATGACGAAGAATTAGATAATAATAAAATTGGAATTACATTTTGGTAAAATATATTAGTTAAGAATTACATTGTAATAATATACCATAGAATTAGATTTTAATAAAATACCACCAGTACTTTCTAAGCCTCGGTTTAAAGGTTAGACATAGGTACACTTTATTAAACGCGTTTAAGAGCTTAATAGCATTTTAAAAGAACTACATAATATAATTCACAGATGAAATTACTAATGAAGTTTCGCCAACGACCTGTGATGTCAACGCTTGCGATGCCATTTGCAAGAAATTTGGTTACAAAGATGGAATCTGTAGTGATGGACAGTGCAAGTGTTCTTACTATGTACGCTCAAGTAAGTGTATTTTTTTTTTATATGAGAGTTTCTTGGACAGCCCTTCATTGCCACCAATTGAAATGGACGTTTACAGGCATGGCGACCGCCATGCCTGTAAACTACGCTCTATTTAACGCTAGTGAGGGAAAAAGAGTTAGTGGTCTTAATTTTTTTAGACTTTTTTTATGTTTGTATTCGATCTATGTAGGTTTTATCGAGCGCCACTTTTTTTATTAAATGTGAAATTGGCGACGGTGCACTAAGTCAGACTTCGAAACCCTTTAGCTGACTCTGTTGTTATGCAACCATTTTGATTATACGCTACTTGCTATCATACCAAACTTCCAATTAATTTCGTTTTAATATTTATTTAGAGTGTGTACGGTCAATGGTCTAAATGTGGTCTAACTACTAAGGGCTAAAATGTGTAAATAAATAAATAATTAATGAATAAATAATGCTGGACAAGTCCACACTATCATCTGGCCCCAAACGACAGAACTTGGGTTAAGGGTACTAGATGACTGATCAATATAATATTTTAAATCGATAGATATATTTTACTATACATAGAAAACGGCCACAACTCTCGGAACAAATATCTGCAGATCGTGCAATCATTTGTTCCGAGGCGAGAATCAAAACCGCAATCTCCTGCGTCGGTGGCGGGCCTTTGTCTACTGCGCCACAGAGATGAATGTTTTTAAACTTACGCAATCTGAACACATAATGATTATTAATTAACGGGTATTTATCGCGTTATTTATTTATTTTAATCAGTCATCTCGTGATCACGACAGAGTGCAAACCTGTTGAAACGTCGAGAAAAAATAAATACCTAACGCGATAAATACCCGTTAATTACTAATCATTATGCGCACAGATATTGTATTTTTTATTTATTCGCGAACTAGGGCGATTTAATCACGTCTTTACTTGCAAAGCTATGCACTCCTTCATTGCCTGTCTAAACTTTAGTTCTGCTGACACTACATTCTGATAAAATAAGTGCTTACGAAGTTACTCCGGTGGTCTTCACATCCGACAACACTAGTACTAGGGTTCCGTACCCAATGCGTGAAAATGGGGACCATATCTCTGAGCCCTTTCTGTCTGACTGTCCGTTCGTCTATCAGAGGGCTCAATACAGCCCTCTGATCCATAAAAGGCAAACAGTTGATTTTTATGCAAAATATGTCCTTAATTATTAGTAATCTTTTCAAGGGTTATCGCGTATATTTAACTATTTATCTAGTACTTATGTGTTTATTGTATGATATGTATGATAAACATATCTATCCATCTAACAGATTGTAGTATATCTGTCATCCCCGCCCTTGACCAGAGCTATTGTTAGCTTGGGGCTATTGATTGATGATACTGTATAGTTTGTCCAGTATTATTTAAAAACTTACACTTTCAGATCATTTAACCAAAGAGGTCCGTTCCCAAGATGATTGCGATGACTCGACATGCAACGCGTGGTGCATTAGTTACGGCTACCCAGGAGGCATCTGTGCTGGGGGTTCCTGTTATTGCTACAACTTCAAACATTTAAAAGGTACCTTGTCTTAAGAAGAATATTTTCACTCCATGTTAAACTATCTCTACCTGCTTGTAGTGTCCTACCGTTGGTAACGCAAAGGCCAATCCCAGCTTTATCTCTAATGTAAGTAATAAAATTTCTACAGAAATTAAAAATCTTCCATATTATTTTCATTGCAGATTTAAAATCTAAAGCATCTTATTCACAAATTCAGACTAAATATGCACTTTCTTTCACAAGTCAAGCCTAAAGTAATCTATTCACTGGCCGATTTTTTAAACTTCCAAACATACCGCCGCGCGCCTGTGCGTTAAAATACCAGACGACCGATATACGGGGCTTGATAGTGCTGTATAGATTGTCCAAGATTACTTATTACTACTGTTAGGTTAGGTAACCTATTCATAAAACTAACGCTTACTTTCAGATCATTTGACCAAAGAGGTCCGTTCCCAAGATGATTGCGATGACTCGACATGCAACTCGTGGTGCATTAGTTACGGCTACCCAGGAGGCATATGTGCTGGGGGTTCCTGCTATTGCTACAACTTCAAACCTTTAAAAGGTAAGGATCTTCTTCGTCGTAAGAAGAATATTTTCACTCCATTTTTAAAGTATTTCTACCTGCTTATAGTCTCCTGCCGTTGGTTGTTTGGGCAAAGGCCAATCCATAATCTCCTATGTAGGTAAATAAATGAAAAATCTACCATATCCGTTTCATTGCAGAACTAAAGCCTCAAGCACATTCCCGCTTAATATGCACTTTCTTTCACAATTCAAGCCTAAATTATTCTATTCACTGGTCGATTTTTACAACTTTCAAATATACAGCCGCTTGTGCGTTACAATACCAGACGACCGATACACATAGGTAGTATTACATATATGTTTACCGATGTATATCAGTCATCTCGTACCCACAACCCGGACTCTACTTAGATTGGGGCTTGATGGTGCTGTATAGATTGTCCAGGATTACTTATGTATTTGTAGTGATGGGTTGGGTTACCTATTCTAAAAACTAACGCTTACTTTCAGAACATTTAACCAATGAGGTTCGTTCCCAAAACGATTGCGATGACTCGACATGCAACGCGTGGTGCATTGGGAGTGGCTCCACTGGAGGCATCTGTCTTGTGGATTACTGCTATTGCTACAACTTCAAACCTTTAAAAGGTATCTTGTCTTAAGAAAGATATTTGCACTCCATGTTAAAATACTACCGCTTATAGTGTCCTACAATTGGTTGGGCAAAGGCCAATCCCAGATTTATATCATAAGTAAGTAAAACATTCTTTCATACCTCGAGCCTAAAGTATCCTATTCACTGGACGATTGCAACTTCCGAGAATGCGGCCAGCTTTGTCTCAAACTCGGTTTGCCAGGCGGCGCGTGTGTGGGAGACCGTTGTGACTGTGACATCTTTAATCTATTACAAGGTATGAGTCTTAGAGATTGGGGCTGACTCTCACATACGTTATACAGGGTGGAATTTTGTAATGCCACCCGGAGGGAAAGTACTCTTAATACTGTAGTTAGAAAATTGTACTCAAAGAAAACATTCGTTTAATTTTGAAAAGAAAGAAAACTGAATTCAAAGATTTTCGAAAATTCGCTTGCCACACCCGGGCATCGAACCGACTAACATCTGTAAAAATTACACCCTGTACTTTTATTGCATAGATCGTTAGGGTCAATAAGAAGGATGAAATCTTTCAAACAAACTTAATAAATTAAATGAAAGGAAAACCATGAAATCTTAAATTATTTTAATTATTTACAATAAAAAGTCAACTAACTAATTAGTTGCTCGAAATGGGCTCTTGGATACACATTTATTCTTCTAACGAATACATTTCTAGTAACTTTTAATAACGTGTTGTGGTGAATATTATAAATCGTATTCTGAACTTCAACTCTCAACTCGTTTACATTCGCATAAAATTTCATGTACCTAAATTAGATTTTTTACCCCACAAAAAAAATCTAAAGGGGTGAGATCGGTGATCTCGCAGGCCATCTGATTGTGCCCTTTTGGTAGCAATCCAGGTATTAAAATGGTTATTAATGTAGGCAGTAGTGATTCTGCTGTTATGGGCTGGAGCACCATCTTGCTGTAGAATTATTTGGTTTCGCTCTGCCTCGGGGAATCCATTTAACTAATTTCTTAAGAGGTCCAGTATTTCAAGATACTTGAAAGTGTTTAAATGACCTTCGTACACGTGGACTCTAAATATTAATTCGTCATTTTTAATGGATAAATGACGACAATGATAATTATTGATTACTGACACAAGTAAACAGATGGATCTTTAAGTTAAAGTGCTTAACTTGACCCATTAAATTAATAATTTAAGATTTCATGGTTTTCCTTTCATTTAATTTATTAAGTTTGTTAGAGAGATTTCATCCTTATTATTGACCCTAACGATCTATGCAATTAAAGTACAGGGTGTAATTTTTACAGATTTTAGTCGGTTCGATTCCCGGGTGTAGCAAGCGAATTTTCGAAAATCTTTGAATGCAGTTTTCTTTCTTTTCAAAATTAAAGGAATGTTTTCTTTGAGTATAATTTTCTATCTACAGTATTAAGAGTACTTTCCCTCCAGGTGGCATTACAAAATTCCACCCTGTATATGTAAAACTCCAATATAAAATAAGGTCTTCCTTATAATCCTTATGATGAAGCCTTTCGATTAGTATGATAAAGCTACAGGGTAATTATTTTTCTCGTTTAGCGGGTTCGGTTCCCGGTTCAAATATGTAACTATTGAAAAATCTATGAATTGTATTTAAAATAAAATTATGTCTTCTTTCAGTAAAATGTTTAGTCTTCAATATTTAAGGTACCACCCCTCCATGTGGCATAGCGATGGGACGCCCTGTATATCTTTGTAATATATTTAATTAAGTATATTAGTCATCTGGTACCTATGCTGTGACAATTGTCCAGCATTATTTTGACTTTGGCCTACACCACAGCATACACACCCATTCATTTTTAGAAACTCGATAACTATGTTTACAAAACCTCCAAAATATAACAGATGAGTATATCACACTTTTGATTAATTTGTTAACTGTCTTGGAAGTTCTAAAATCCAACTACATTTTACTTTGATTTTACAAAACCACCCCCCCCCCCCCCCGCCATCACGGGGGGCGGGCAGCAGCGCCCTCTGCAGAACAACTCCACCGAACTGCGATCCCCAATCCGCATGCCCAGCGTAGGGATTATGGGCAATAACCCCAAATGATGAATAATGCCAGCTATGGTGCTCATAGGCAGTGGACTGTTATAGGCTGGTGATATGATGTGATATGATACGCTCTGTGAACCCTTTAGATCGAGAAGAGTGAATGGTTAACTCTTCCGCCTTTCTCCATCTGTGGTAGAGTAACAGCTGAACATATCTAGCAAGGACATGCGATAGGCTTCATAACTATGCCTGACAAAGTGGACAGTAATATCACGTAATATAGTGAACGTAGTAATATAACATGATTGCATTGTGCTAGCTCCTATCGCCACTTAGACGCTTGTTAGCTGCTGTATATTGAGTTAAGGTGTTCCGCCAACTGTACAGCTCAAGCTCGTAATTGCATTTCACGTAGATAGGTTAAAGGTTTAAAGAACTTTATTCTCATACAAACACGCGGTTCACTTATTATGAGATATCATACAATGTATGATATCATGCATATGATTATGATAGCATGTCATGCGACACAAAGTATTCTAGGTTTACAATATAAAACTAATCTCTGGTACCTAAAAATACTGTTGTTATTTTGACGTTACGAACAGATAGTTCAATTTAGTTTATTTATACAGGGCTGGTAAATGATCCATTACCTCTTAAAGGCGACTTGGGTAGATCTACATAAACAACTAAGGTTCCGCTGAATCCAAAAATTAAAAATAAATATAAATGAAACCGGCTCGTCCGAGGGATCGGTTAAAGACATCGTCATAATGTTTCAATTTGCACCGTATTAGGGCCTACTTGGATGCTAGAAAGATATGATGAGAAAAAGGCTGATAGATGCTGGCTGATAGTACAGTACAGTAGAAGCGAAAGGTCAATGAATTTATGATATCAGATTTCATTAAGTTTATTTAGGTTTTCAAAATAACCACTTATACAAGTCAAACTGCAATACATTAATATAAAATAAGAAATAGGGTGTTATTTACTTACTCATCGCTTATTTTTTTTTTTGTCTACTGGTGGAAGAATAAACTAAATAAATAAAACAAGTTCGTTTAACCTCTCCATCTAAATCTAGGTTTAATTCGATATAGATACGTGTCAATAATTATTAATATATACCTAAAGTTCAGCAAAACATTCATTATTATGTTTTGTCCATGCCCAGAACTGAAATAAATTAAAAATTCCATATTTTTCAGAGTTTTTACGCCTCACCGCCCATAAGGAGAACATTTTACATGAGGATAGCGTAAAGCATCATACTATAAGTAAAGGTGAGTGTTTTAACCGCTAGGTAGATCTGAACAGAACTATGGAGATAATTTTATGTCTGTGCAGAGAATAAGATATTTTTTAAGCAATTCTTTTATTGTTTGTGTATCAGGTAGGGTTACAGACAGTTCGTAGGGCTTTTCTTAGATAGCTGGATTTGGACACTTGTACTAAAATTTCATTACATATCTTATTTTAAAATAAATGCGAAACGTTAAATTAACATAAAACTTAGATTAGAAACATATTAATAATAAAAAAATTGTATGACATTCAATTAGAAATAATCTAGATAAATATTAATGTCAAACTAATTCAAGTTATTACGTGAAAAGAAAAAAAATGTGGTCAATAAAAAGTACAGTACAATACACTTTAATGTACACCAAAGAAGAAAAATACATAAAAACAGAAAACACTTTACATAGTTGCACAATGGGCGGCCTTGTCGCTGAGAGCGATCTCTTCCAGGCAACCTTGGTATGGACACGAAGCAATTGTACGTAAAGACGGCGGCGTAATTATATTTAACATAGACAACACATTTAACATAGACACATACAAGTAAAACAATAAAATTATGATCAGGACAGGATTTCTTACATTTTTACCACAAATTCATTCAAATTCTACAGCTTCGATACAATAAGGGAAGAACAGTCAAAAGATCATCAATTAAACGCCAAAAATAGGTTACCAAGAAACACCCACAAATCCGTATTGGGTCGCTTAGAGGCTTACGTCCAACTCGTTATGTTGAGCTGTGAGGCGTAATTGGCTTGGTATCAGGACCTAATACTTTACGATTCTGCGATTGCGATGACGACATGCTATGCGTGGAGCATTGGAGGCAAATGAGGCGTCTTTGTCCAGGAGTCCTGTAAGGTCTAAAGGAAATAAAGCACTTTGATTTTGATTTTGATTGTGTGCTGGGGTCTTCTGTTATTACTTATGCTATGTTCACATGCGCGCCGTGCAGCCCGGCGGGCTGCCTGGCGGGCTGCGAGGCATGCAGCCCGTCCCAGGCCGGCGACAATTCAAGCTGTTCACACGCACGCGCCGTCGCGTCAGTCAGTGCATTTGGTTCGCGGCATTCACGTTCACGGGCGCGTTTACGGGCTCGGGCGTACTGTTCACACGCTCGTGAAAGTGAATGTGCACGTTGAATGTCGAGTTGAACGCGCGCATGGGAACATAGCATGAAACTTCAAACCTTTAGTAGTAGTACTAAATTCTTTATTTGTCATATATAACATTTATATGTATAACACACACACACAATTTGCTTAAAATACGCTAATTACACAATGTACTTAACGTAGGATAATAATTTAAACATTAGTTTAGTATAATAGATCAGATTAAACAAATAATATGTAAGAAGAATGTTTTTACTCCATTTTAAGTACCTCTTATAGACCAACCGTTGTTCAAAGACCTCCTTCCCGTTTTTGTATAACAATTGCTTGGACATAAAAATATTTTGATAAATTTATCGATCTGAAATGTATGTAGTGTTCGTAGATATGGAACTATATTTTACCTTTATAATGTATTTAAAATAACTTTTACAAAATGGTATAGTACCATGCTTTTAATAACCATATATTAAAAAGTCGATTTTTTGATATTATAAACAACCAGTTCAATTTCATGTATTTTTATTGTTATGAAATCTTGTTTTCCTACTATTCTAAAAATTTTAAAATAATGTTTAACTGTTCATCCCTCTACTATGATGGGTTGAAGACAACGTCAAAATGTTGCAAGTAACAGCGTATCAGTGCCTCCTTACTGGATTTAAATATTTACTGGCGTTAAAAGCTATATATGTACATAATTACTTGGATGATGGACAGTATCAGCCAATTTTTATACTGGACATCCACACAGCATCAACTAGCCATGAACTAAGAAGAGTTGGTTCACTAACCAAGAGTTATTTACGTTTACAGATAACGACGAGCCTGAGAAACCCCTCCCATCTGATTTAAAGAGCTGCATCGACCTCTGTCGTGAATCAAACTACATTAAAGGCATGTTCATACGCCACCGCTGCACATGTTACTAAACTCCAAGTTGTATGCCTAAGAACATTAGATTGACTTTTATACCATCGATTGTTTTCATAACAGTCTTGACTTTGGATTGAACTCTCAATAAAGTTGCTTGTAAAAATACACGTTCGTTTGTCTCCATCTTTGATCTCATCCCCTACCACCTCTCGAAAGTTGTAAGATAACAATCAGGAAAGTCTGAGGACGGCTGCGTCCTTCAAGTTAATTATAAGAACTTATACAAAGGGCGAAAAGGACCTGTAAGTGCCTACTCCCGCCTCTGGACTGTGCCTTTCTTTGACGGTATGAAGACGAATTCCTTTCAATTCATTCAAATAACTCACTTTTTCTTCTCATTGTTTAGGTTAACTTTGGCAGTTCTTCAAATAGGGCAGAAAGTACCTAGTAAAGAACCTACCCTTTTTTCATTCGCATAAGATTTAAAATCAAATTAAAAATTCAACGTCAACTCATTTTAACAATTGAAGTGGATTTATTTGTTCGTGCTCGTTCTTATTCAGTACGAACTCATTCTGAAAGCGAGACTGCTTCGGATAGTGAAATTGCGCGATTGTCGATCCTAAAAACTTCGGCGTGCTGTGAAGTAGGCAACTTAAAAAAGCTTGAACGATCTTAACTTCCTACTTTTAAGTTGGCATCTCCCAAGACGTTCTTCCTTATGCAATTCATTTAAGGGCATCGCCATTAAGTAACTCCACGGACACCCACGAGGCCGTCGCCACAGACATTGTCACATCTGATATGGACTGTAAAAGTGCGAGAATGACCCTCGCCGGTCAACGCTATAATTTCCTATTTACGACCCATAAAGTCTTTCATTTCCAAGCGTTGTTATTGAAAAACCCTTAAGACTACATGCCTGACGCAATTCTCTTATCGAGCGAGTAAATTATTTACTTTTATGGCGTTATCTTGGCAGCTAGTAAAGCCACTCCAGACTAAAGATAATTTAAGTTTTGGTATAACTTTGTAACTAATGATATAGAAGTTGGACAAAGGACGCATTTGGGTGGTTGTTGTTGCGGTCTTTAGCCAGTTATCGTTCCCGCATAATGATTAGGTACAAAGAGTTTTTTGCTTATCAAGTTCTGTGTGAACTTTGTGAAATTCGTTATTACATGTTGCTCTGTACGATCTCGTTGCACGTGTGGTAACTCTAACCAGCCCCTTTAGCACAGTGGTTGTTTTCTAGGGTAAAATAGAGAAATTACATCACTTTATGTAGAATGCGTAGAGATTTTTTTTATTCCTTGCTGCAACTACTTAATTTACGCAATGTTAATGGCGATGCGATCTCATTATTGTAGAAGTAATTACTTTACCCGCGAGGTAACCCCCCAAGCACCCCTGTGCTGTACCGCAACAATCCCTTTTGCCCCATGGTAGGGGGCAGGTACTTACCTAGATGTCGAAAAGGGATTTGATTTGAAACAAACCCCGTATTTAACCGAATTTATGTTTTTCCTAGAATTTTAAGATTAAAGAAATCGACATGTTTGACTGGAGGTAGAAACCTACTCGTTAAAACCGATTCTCCCCTCCCAATCCCTTTTCTTCAAAGTAATTTAAAACGCCTAAGTTGAGAACGGCGCCTATAATAAGTGCCTACCTACACAGTTCAAATGTTCAATTGAAATCCTTTGAAATCACAACGCAAGGAAATGAACAGGACAAGACGCTCTGCTTCCGGCAGCCAGCACCACTCTCACGCTGCAATGGTTTTATTTTAAAGAAGAAATAGCTATAGCTACGTATACAAGCGGCTACGAAAGTCTATTTGAATACGCTGTCTTTAAAATATTCAAAGTTGGCACTTTCAGCATGGCTCGAGGTTGGCGAATACGTTTTTAAGGATTCTACGAAGTGAATCGAATAATTTACTTCACTGGGCTCTCAAAAGACTGTTTGAAGTTGGTTAGAGTTCCTTAACATTATTGCAAATGATCTTATGATCCAACAATCCTCTTTATTTGAGGGTTAGGGAGGCTTGGTCTATTTATTCAATACTTTGATACACATTTTCTTTGATGATGTTCAAAGATGTACTACTATTACTTAATGTATCGCATTCAATGCCCGCTTGCTGGTCGTGCAGGTAGATTTGCGTTGCGGGCGATGAAAGTGTTAATTTATCGCTTTTTGTAAAGTTTAATTGAATTGACTGGCAGTAAGTAATTTTATTGAAAACATTCTATAGCCTATTTTCATTACGGAAAATTTAGGATTCTAATGGTGAAAGAATTTTTAAAATCGGTCCAGTAGTTTCGGAGCCTATTCAATTTAAACAAACAAAAAAACCTAATCTTTCTTCATAATATTTGTATCGATTAAAAGAAACACGATAAATCGTATAGCAAAAGATTTACTTGCGCGGTCTAGACTAGTCTAGATATTACTGTGATGCAATAGCAACCTAATACGATAGGGAACCTAGTCTAGCTTGAATTGAGAGGTTGCTATTTTATTCATCTCAAGCAACGCTGAAAAATAAAGTGCTTGCCTCTTCAGGAGATGATAATGGAAATTTCTCTTCCCTCGCATAATTTTTTGTTCAAGGATCACGATTGCATTTTGCAATGTTTGGTGAAGTGAAGTATTAATTGGTAATAAATACTTCACTACTTTAGTTTAATATATCTCGTTCAGTTTCAGTTTCATTTATTCATCACTAACGACCTCCAGCTTCTGGGAGTCCGTTTTAGCATTTATATCTGACTAGCAGTGAATTCTAGTTTCGACGAGGGCATTTACTGGTGAATAGGTACGCGTTTAGTAAAATTGTGCCCGGTTTTACTGTAACAGTATACCTAGCACTGATAGTAAGTTACCTCAATAATTCGTAAGCTAACGATTTAAAAAAAATGCTGGACTATCCACACAGCATCTAGCCCCCAGCTTAGCTGAGCTTGTGTTATGGGCAGTAGATGACTGATATACATTATGCAATATAATATATTAAATAGATAGATATTTTTTATTATCTATCGAAAACGACCAGAACACCCTGAACCAATATCTGCAGATCGTACAAATATTTATCCCGAAGCGGGAATCGAACCCGCAACCGGACCATCGCAGGCGGACCTGCGCCCACCACGCTACAGAGGTCGTCAACTGTCGGAAATTTGTCACTTGTGTTCTCTGAATAAAATATGAATACCCTGTACTCAATCGTTAATCCACAGTTTTTTACTTTAAATCTGCTCACCAGCTTATACATCTGAGCGAGTCTTGTGAAGTGGGTCAAGAGCCCGTGATCAATGCAATGTTGGAGCATCATTTAAAACAAACGAGGTACCTGCGACTACGCCCCCCTCCTGTGGAGGCTTAGGGCTGTAGCCAGGAGTACCTATAGAGGGGTTCAAGAACCCTACCATAAAATTTCAGTATATCCGTGAAAATCTTTAATAACCTTGTTATTTATAAATTTGTGAGACCAATAAAAACTTGAATCTTATAGTTTGTTTATTTTTATCAAAATTTACACCCTTAAATAATCATAAAAAAACTAACAATAAAACTATACTTATTATAAAATAACGTCTATCGGGGTCAATTGTCTCCTAATAATTTAACCAAGTCCTAATACTTCATTCAAACTTGCGTGCAGAGCGAGCCGCGAAAAATATATGTGGTGTTGTTAGATTTTTATGCGGTGACTAACTTTCATCGGCAACATTTACTATGTAACCAAACAAAACCCAAGTCCAGAGGGCACCCCTACCCTAAGTATTTATACCCTTGTTCAAGCATATTCCGATTTAGCACCTTGGAGCCCGTACTTGTTTATTTTCCATCGAGTGTTGATACTCGGAACTTTTTGCAATGCAACGGGCTCGGTCAGGTGAGGTGCTGTTTTATTTACGCGCACATATTCACGATGTTTTTATATTTACATTTATCTTTGAGTATGTGTAGGTAAGGTACATGAAATACTCAACGGATAATGTACCTACCCAGTAATTCAGTAAAACTTAGCCAGTGTAATAACAGACTTCACTCTGGATAAAAGACGGAATTTTCACACACGACTCTTGTTTTACGACCCAGTCTAGCTTGTGGGACGAAATAACAGGCGTCTCGTCAATTTAATTGAATTAGTAACCTAACACTCAGGTCCAATTTCACTGTTTGCTGTCCAAACCAAGATCTACAAAAATAGAGGGAAGGGAGATAATTGTCGCATTAATCAGGTTTATTTGGATTCTTTTCCAAATTACCTGCGCAGTATTCATGCATAGGTTTCACGTACCTCAACTTGCTATGCCATCTGGTTTCAATGCCCGTAAAATATTAAATAATAGCGATCCACCCATGTATTAATTTCAAAAATTATACTTACATTTCAAAACCTATAAATTGTTTTACGTACACGTTGGGTTTTCGTCATTGAAGTTTTCATACGGATCCCTTACTTTTTTTGAAAACACTATACCGTCACTGATTTCAGCTACTGTGTGACACGACTGCTCTTGAACTCTGTTAAGCGCTTGAACCGGGTTAAGTTTATGTCGTTGAAATGCGCTGAACTCGTTTAAAGCGCCAAACAGAGTTTATGTTATATTGAACCTGTACCAACGAGCTACGGCCTATATAAGCTCGCTCTACGTGCCACGCCCTCCGAGCTACGTTCTACGAGCTACATTCTACAGGCTACGTAGTACATGCTACGAGCTACGGAGCTAAGTTCTATGAGCTACACCTACGAGCTAAGTTCTACGCGCTGTGGCCTACGAGCTAAATTCTACGGGCTACGTACTACACGCTACGGCCTACGAGCTATATTCTACGAGCTATATACTACGCGCTACGGCCTACGAGCTACAATCTACGAGCTACGTACTACATGCTACGACCCACAGACATAGTTCTACGAGCTACGTTCTACGCGCTGCGCCTACGAGCTACGTACTACACGCTACGGCCTACGAGCTACGTTCTACTCGTTACGTTCTGCGAGCTACTTTCTACGTGCTACTTTATACGAGTTCTACGCGCAACGGCTTACGAAATTATACGCTTTAACTCTGACTTACTAATCGCGAACAGCCTCCTATTTAACCCCGCGAACGCTGAGCGAACCGTAAATCAATCTCGAAAGAAAATTAGTAACTAACTAACCATTTAAATTGTCAATTAAAATAACACGCTGTAGTGATTATTTAAACGGATTGCGATTCAAATGCTTTTGAAGTATGTTGAAAGCTTTTGATGAAAGAGCTTGAATACAATCAAAATTATTTAGCAGCGATACTACCTACTACGTAGTTTTACTTATGTAGTTATTTAAAATGGTTTATATTTTCATTGACAATACAACACAAAAATGCTTTTTTTACACCCGAAAAATAACAGATGACACTATATAAGACTTAGACCCCCACGATACAGATTTATCCTAGTGTGGGGATCAACAATGTTATAATTTTAATTCTTAAATATTTTTCAATAAACGTTATTATTATTATTATTACTTATCGCTTCGAAGCGATCACTTCCAGGCAAACTTTGGATGGAAAGAATTATGTGAATTTAATAAAGCAGGGTTTTCCAAAAGTAGCGTATTATATTATATATATTTTCATATTTAACATATATATTTAAATAGGTGAGTAGAGTAGAGAGATGTACATTAAAGGTATAAGTGCGTAAACAAGCCTCTTAAATCTCTACTAGGTTGGATTGACATCTAAATATGTTGTAACGGTTCACAAAAGTTAAAATATTCTGGAATGTATCTATAAAATATTATATTGCATTTTAAGTATGCGCAATAAAGCTCAATTTAGTTTAAAGTCCTGTTTAAGTGGGGAGCCCACCAGCTCAATAAATAACCATGGCGCTGCCCCGTAAATTCACTGGAGTCCACTAAATAGGGATTATGGTGGTTAAAACGCGATGGAAGCTCGCAAACGACTGTCGCTCACTCCCACTGGGTTAATCTCAACTGAATTTTATGCCAAGCTTTTTATGCAAAACATATTTGAGCTTTTCAAGTTTATTTGGCTGTCGGATTTATGGATATCTGGCTTTGAGAGTCAATCAAAATTTATATTCTTAAAATCAGATGAGGGTACGGCAAAAATGTATTTCGCACAAGGAACACTTGGTCAAGTGTATCGTTACAAGTTTTTTGGTCTAGCTTCTGTGTAACTATATATTTACAGGCACTAACATAGAATGCAGTTGTTTGAATACGAACGTATTCTACCTATAAGTCACGTGGATAAACGCAGTAATCAAAGCCTGATTGCTAAAAATCTTCAAGTTCCAAAGTCGGGAAGCACCCTTGGCCCACAAATAATTATGCACCGTCAGAGGTCGGGTAGTATTTCAGAAAGGTCAACTCCTTATTTATTCCCGAGGGGTGTTCTAAACAGAACAAATAGAAATTACTCTCAGAAGGGATCTTCATCGTCACTAGGGGACGTCATTATGTATGTAAATACGTATTTCCCTTTGCATTCTCGAGAGAAGGGTTTGGTCTCGCCAGCAATTTTTCTTCCATTTTATTTATTAGGGTACAAGATCTCTGCTTTACAGACAATTTTAGTAATGTGGATGTAGGGGACAGGCTGATGCTAATAAGCGGAGTTATTGCGAATTTATTAGGCAGGTAAGTTATTTGAAACTTATTAGAATTTGTAGGTCAAAAGCTCTTTCAAACATCCCGGAAATGTCGAAAAGTAAAGAAAACCACCAGGAGAAAAGGCAACAGCTTCCTTCTGTGTATTAACCTTACTTCGATCACCAAACTGAGTGGGTTCTGTCAAAACCACCACGCCCGCCAAGCATGGAGGTTTGGACAGGACCCACCTTGTTTGGGAAACAGCAGCTGTGGACAGAGATCTATAATTACTTACAGTATCAATCTGGGAATAGATTACTCTAAAACCACCCTTCCTATATTGATATTTGAGCCCTTTAGATAGCGTTGAAAGCCGTTTCAATTGCTTTCATCTTCATCATCATCAGCCCATCTTAGACCAGCTGGACATCGGACTCCGCTAATGAGCGCCATAGCGCCTTGGCTTTCGCCATGCAATTGCAAAATACGAAGATACAGACATTGCAAAATACGAAGGCCGTTCAAAAGGCTTTTAAATGTAAATATAGGATGACTGACGTTACGGTAATCAGTCTGGTGAACCTTAAGTTTCATCGATAAACCATTACCTTAGCCCGTAACTTGTTAACTATTGACAACATGTAGCTTTAAGTCTAGTTAAAACATTACTAACGAGTGTGCTTGTATCTCTGGGTTCTATCGAAGATCGTTATCTAGAGTTCGCAAAGCACTTAGGGCCGAAGCGGGCGAAATAAGTCAGCTTTTGAAGCGCTAGAGCCACCCCCAGAAGCGCAATAGACGCATTCCTCCCTCTCAATAATACGTAGGTAGGTATTCGCTCAAAGTCCTACCTTTATTAATACCTTCTGCTGTCTTAATTACTTTCATTGACAATTGGTATTCAATTATTGCGATATTCGCTTTAGGGACATGACTTCGATTCAGTTGATTGCAATAGTTGTCATATTGCTTTGTAGAAAGGCGAATGCCCAAAATCTTTTTACTTTAAGGCTTACCTAAAAAGACTATCAAAGGCTTATGTAGTTACCGACGGAAGACTTGACGAGATGGAGACGTTTGACAACCATAAATGTTTGGCATCCAGGTGTAATAGGTACGTAATAAGTACACAATATAGAAATATTTATTCCACAACAATTCAAATTTTTTGAGATTCCCGGATACGTAAAATATAGTCCTGGGTTTCCATAAAGATGAAAAAATTTCCAAGACAAATAAAATATACACTTAGTAGATAAATTAGCACAGTCGAGTAGGCTACACTAAAAATCATATCTCAAGTCTGGTGAAAGTACCAATATAATCAACGACTTATATCTGAGGATCCAATATTCTAAAGCTCAAGGTTCAAGGTCTTTGGAAATAGCGAGTTCAACAACCTTTGAAAATAACTCTACCTTCCTAAAGGATTAATACCTTCGCTTAAACTTCAGGCAGATAAAACATGACGATACTGAAAATCTGTTTACAATTTATAACATTACTAAATCTTTATGTATGGCTCTTAATCCAAATCGGCCGATCAAAGCGAATCTTTATACCTAAATAAATTAATACCGGTTAGGAGATTTATTGCGAGGAATGTTTATTTGGTTCGTCTCTAAGCTTCATTTTATTTATTATCGAAGAGAGACAAAATCAATACTTCTTATCTAACAAAATGAAGCAGTTACTTGTTCATTCTTTTTTCTTACTGTTCTTGTACCTAAGCGACGACTCGTCAGCGTAGCGGAGCTTTTGTCAGCAATGTACTTTATGAAATCCTATGAACTATTATTTATGTAATTTAACCAATAACAAAACAATACACTTTAGCTTACAAAATACGTTACATAGGTAATGTTGTTACCTACGTACTTACGTATTTTGTAAATTAAGTTACGTAGTTATTTTTTAATTTTCAACTACGTAGGTATGTAAATATGTATTGTTCCCATGTTACCATTGTATAAAATAATTAATAACTGCATGCTATAATTATTCAATAGATACAAACAAATCTTTTGTACGCTCGAAAGAGTAGGTAGATGATGTAGAACTTAAACTAAATTTAAAATCATCTAAGTACCACAATCAACATAGAAATAAATAAAATTGTTTCAATACATTCAATAAAGCTAAAGCTCCGTTATTCTCCCGTACCACACGGGCTATCTATGGGTATCAGAGGGTTTCAACATATCGATCAGTCTGGCGTCAACCAGTCATCTCGCTTGCCAAATTCGCGTCTACTCTATACACGCTTACCTATGTACTGTACCTACTCGGACATTCAGTGGTAATACTGTTCCTATTTGACTGGTTTCTACCTAGGACTACGTATACATACCTATAGTTGACGGTACGTATCATCATACACGGACATAAATAGATGGTGATACTAAGATACTATTCCGATTTGACTATTTGACTGGTTTCTACTACGACTATACTACGACCTATAATTGACGATATTGGTGTCTGTGCTGTTCAGAATATAATATACTTACTGTGACTCAGATTTTTGGACTGGGTAGAACGGAGCATATATTTTGGGTTGAGCGAGGGAAAATAATATTGGGTAGAAAAATTGTGGTTTGAATGGGTAAGCACTCGACCCGGACGTAAATAGTGAAAGTAGCTATGTAACGGTAGGTGCCCAAAGGTGGGATCCAGCGGGCTGAAAAGATTAGATACGTCGGATATTCTAATTTATGAAATGTATCCATAACCTAACTGGTTCCTGAATACAGGCTCTGCGGTTGTATAACAGGTAGACAATACTTCACCCAGAACTAATACCTAACGGCGATACCAACGATAATTCTGCGCAGTGCAAAGCTACACGCCCATTAATTCACTTAAGCTCGCCACTCCTGTATCCATTAGATAACCTTTACGTGGGAGACAAAATACCTAATAATGGTAGAAAAAGTGCTGGCTATTCCTCTCCTACCCTCGTTTGTGCCCTCATTCACGTTCGCTCGGAAAGGTAGCGAAGTTACTTCCCATTAATTTTCAATGAATCTAGTAAACGATGTAGATGCATGTTAATCCAGTTAAGTTTGATAAATGTTATAAGTACCTACAGCATTTTATTGTAAGAAATAGAAATAGCTAAGATCTAAAGAAATCTACCAGTTCCGATTCCGACGAAACCGAAGCCTAGTGTAGACCAGATATTTCTTGTAAAACAACTGATGGCAAAAAGGGGTTGTTAGATATAATTGATTGCCTTAATATTTGAACGATATTTAAAAATCAACTATATCTAGCAACCCCTTATTTTTTACCATTCACAGTTAGCACTGTTATGGTACCGGAAGAGGTAGTCAATATACGCATCCAAATCCCCTTTAGGTGCGGTCCACAGTATTGCCGTCTAGACTTCGAAGTCGAAGAACCAAAATCGGAACACCTACGTATTTAACAACTGTCTCGTAAGTCCTATTCTGATGTACGAAAAAAGTATACAAACACCTCGTGGCCTGCGTAAGGGGCTGTGTAAGAACTAAGGCCCGACCAGACAAGTGGGTCGATGGCGAGTCGCCGGTTCCATCTGTTTGACCGATTCAACTAGGGAATTAATATGGCCGTCGAGGGATATAGGTCGATCACATAGGCGAATTCAAGAGTCAAATTAAAATCAAAGTGCTTTATTTCTTTTAGACCTTACAGGACTCGTGGACAGTGAAGAGGAAGTGAAGAGGATCGGGCTGTTACAAAGTCGTTCCATTGGAGCTTAGATAAGTCGAATTATTTAAAGGAAGAAATATTCCTATATCAATCGGGATACATAGAAATCTAAAGTACCTATCGCCAAAAAATTGCTTTTTTGAAAACTGTGTCGTTCACAGTAGAAATACAATATATGGGAACAAATTACAAATCCCATCATAGTACAGATTATGGCACGGAAATAATTTATGGGCGATTACGTGCGCTTCTACGAGTTATAATAATTTACGGTATGATAAATAATGCTGTACAATCTACACAGCATCATCAAGCTCCCAAGCTAAGCCGAGCTTGTGAATAGAGATATTTTTATTATGCCTACATAGAAAAAGACTTGTCTAAATCCTTATTTTGTAAAACTAAATAAATTAAGTTATTGATATCTGAAATCTGTGACGCCGCCATAGGTACCTATCGACGAAGTTAATCCATCAGACCTCTGTGGCGCGGTGGGCGAAGGTCCGCCTGCGACGCAGGAGGTTGCGGGTTCGATTCCCGCCTCGGGACAAATGTTTGTACGTTCTGCAGATATTCGTTCAGGGTGTTCTGGTAGTTTTCTATGTATAATAAAAAATATCTATCTATGTAATAATATTGTATTATGTATATCAGTCATCTAGTACCCATAACACAAGCTCTGCTTAACTTGGGGCTAGATGATGCTGTGTGGATTGTCCCGCATTATTTATTTATCTCCGTAAACTTGACGCCCATAGCTGGCGAGAGATAACTGTAGAACCGAGATGCCAAGAATCCTTGTGTCGGAGGCCAAGATCCACTTTGGGTCGCACTAAAGGCCATTATTTATTTATTTAACTACTACGGGCTCGGAGCGTACATACTGCGTCGTACCTATTACGTGCAAACGAGGCTTGCATACGCAACGAAAACACAATACCACTGATTAGGTAGAAAATGTAGATAGGTAGGCACATATACAGGTTGTCTAGCTTTGTATTTGGTGGTTAGACGCGCTTTTATCATATTTTATCATTTTGGTGTAAATTGTTAACCTCTATTAAGTTTATATTAGCCGTGCGGTGCCGGCTTAGAATTTCACCACCCTCACTCTTCCTATCGTGACAGGCGACTAACGAAGATACGCCGGGGGGTGGGCAGAAGCACCCTCTGTTCTCCATCAAACTGCGATCCCCAACCCAACATGCCCAGCGTGGGGATTTTGGGCAATAACCCCAAATGATAAATAATGCCATCAATGGCGCTCATTAGGGGAGGCGTATGTCCAGCGGTGAACTATTAAAGACTGATGATGTGAACTTTAAATTTATATCTAACAACCATTAGTCGTTTCCGTATAATATTTCTCCAATCAAAATCAAGAGGTTTGTTTTCTTGAGAGTTACTTTAAAAATCAGTACTTACGGACATAAGAGCCCTAGTTTATCGTCTTCAGGGAGTTCCAAGGTTAGTTATGAGGAACTGACGATTGACAGTTCCCATCTTAGCTCGAAATTGAGGGGAGCCGAAAAAATCCCAAGTGAAGGACGTTTATGTCAATATAATATGTAGGTATGTACCTACATAGGGATAGACAGCGGGAAGCAACTTTGTTTCATATGTGTAGCGATGTAAGTAGATACATACATGTAATGTGGGACTGTGTATGAAGCTCACAGATATTTGTCCTAGTCGTTTTCTATGTATAAATAATAATAAATATATCTCTATTTAATAAAATGTACCTAATATGTATATCAGTACCCATAACACAAACTCTGCTTAGCTTGGGGTTAGGTGACGCTGTGTGGATGGTCCAGCATTATTTATTTATTTATTGTAATTACCTGATGACGCAGATAGGTAGGGTGTATACTACCAACTATTCAAATGATGAATTATGCGATCTATGGCGCTCATTAAGGGAGACCTATGTCCAGCAGTGGACTGTTATAGGCTGGTGATGGTGATGATACTACCAAGAATCAAAGAGATTTTCATATTCAATGCTTTATTTTCGTTTTAGAAATATTCACAGGTTCCGTCTCGTATTCAATTTCGACGCGCGGTTTCTTCCTCGCCACAGCTTCAGCCATATCCTAGAAAAAAAAGATAGTTTAAAACATTATGTTATCGTAGTAAATAATATGTAGAATATTGTTATTGGTATCAATACCATACCTCAATATCAGAAGTCTCGGATTCAAAGTCACTATTTACATCAGCGTCTTCTTTTCTACCTGAGTCACTTTCCTGCAAAAAATAATTCAATCAATAGATATAAAATGTTGTATGTGTTCACACATGTCTACGTTTTACTGTTCCGTTTTATCGTGTACGTATTTTGTTCGATTTTGTTCGTCGATCTGTATACAGAATACTGTGCCATGTGTGAAGTCGCTCATACAACCACATACGCCATCGACGAAAAAACTACGTACACGATAAAACGGAACAGTAAAACGGAGACATGTGTGAACCGGCGGTTAGGTACAAACAATAATGTTTAACACTTGGGGTGCCTATTCTGTCCTCCTTGTGAAAAGTGCAGTAACTAGTTTCGCGACAATTGTATGCGTTATTAGTGGGCACCCAGGAATATGACTATTTCGTGACTCTGCGCAGAATTACAAATTAATGAATGATTTGGTAAATACTATAAGTACTTACCAAATAAAAATATTTCTAAAAGTATTAAACCAACAGATATTACAAAAGCTGTTGAAATGTACAAATCTAAACCGTAGGCTGACATCAAACGATCCATTTCAAAATTTGTACATAGGTACTTAAATTTTCCTTTTCATTTTTTTCCCTGTTTAATGTGTACCTACTGACAGGTGCAACAAAATGTATAATTATTTCAAATTTCTTAACACTTTTCCCGTAGCGTAAATAGCTGCTAGTTGCCAAGATATTCAAGAGGAAAAAAGGACAGACAGAGCGGGTGTTTGTGCCCTACGTAAAACACTAAAAATAAAGTGTTTTAAAAAAAAATTGTACCTCATCACTGTCCATATCGCTATCCGCCTCCACAAACTCATCCGCGTCCTCGACTCTCCTTAACTCTCGCTCCAGCTCCGGCTCCATTTCCATCTCTTTCTCCACTTCTTCCTCTTCTTCTCTGTCACTCTCACTCTCGGAGACCTCCTCCGCTCTGAGCGCCGCATCGAACGCCATTTGAGGGAAGTTATAGATGTCATTGTACTGTAAATGATTTAAATTATCATCAATCAATTAGTCATGCCTTGTGAATAACTTTTGTGGAAACATCGAGTGTGAAAAGAAAAAAGTTGGTTGAATAGTTTTAGAGCTCTGTAATCTATGAATGTGTGAACAATTACTAAATTTTTCCTTAGTCCAATTCAATTCATAACAAAAGAAGCAGATTACAAATTTATTTAATTAAGTAAAAGACTATTAAAAAATAAAGAAGTTTGTCTGAAGATCACCTCCTACATCCAAGCTTTCAAACATTGTCTATATTATTACTTACATAATAAACAACAACAAAAGATGTAGTATGTACTTACAGTGCCCTTTTTCAATCTTTCCAAAAGCTGTTTCTCAATAGCATTATCTATTCTTGCTGCCACTAAAGCTTTCTCCTCTCTGCGCCTTTCACGTCTTTCGATCTTGCGTTGTATTGGAACAAGTTCTTTACTGGAAAATTATTTATTTTTATATTAAATAACAAGCTATAACTTGTTGTCATGTTTTAAGGAGGGTGGGATATGAATGTGTATGTATATACACTATTTATAATTTAATATAATATTAATTTATTTCAGGCAACATTAGTCTAGTACAAGATGGAAAATACTCACAAACTAAGGCCCATAAAAAATTAATTAATCTAATATATACGTAAAATAAAATAAATAAATATAAAGAAGGCCTTAATGATGAGTGGACAGTGTGAGAGATAACATGATTAATTAAGAATGAAGTGAGCTGTGCTGAGATGACTACCAATAGGAGCAAATGGAAGAAAACCTTTTGTGGCTAAGTGAGAATTATGGACTTCTTCCACACTCTTATTTGCTGTTTGGTAGATTGGTAGTTTGACTTAAAATAAAATAAAAATAATCTTAGTTAATTCCTGATGTTTAGCTAATTTGTTTTTTTTTATAACAGTTGATTTTGTTTTTAAAAAGTTGTAAATTATTTTGTTATTGTTGCTCAACATTTTGTATTTTTATTACGCAGCTAAAAGACTTTATATTTGTTATCAGCTCCTTATTTTTTTCAAGTCATAAGATTCAAATTTCTATCTATCAAAAGTAACTGTGTATCTAAAAATCATGATGTGAGACATGCTTAAATCTGAGTCGAGTTTAAGTATTCAGGTAGGCTTTATTAGGTGGCTAACAATAGTGGGCTTTTCACAATGCTGGCAAATTGATAGAGTAAATGTAAATGTGTTCAAAATACACAGAAGCCAGCTAGAGGAAGGGCATCAACTTTCATCTAGCAGGTTCCCTAAGTTGCCTCTTACAACATTTAACAGGTCCTGTAGGAACGGTTGATTCTTACACTGCATAATAAATATTATTGTCAGTCTCAGCTACACTACAATATACTTACACTCTCCTTAGCTTCAATTTTCTCATGCGAATGAGGTACTGTGTTATTTTTACAAATCTTTGTTTACATTTCGACTTGATAAAGCCTGGCCAGTAGAGAAGGTTTTCATTTATCTGATGTATGGCTTTCTCAAAATTTCTTGACAGCTTCACTTTCTCCCACTGTTTAGCGGGGAACATAATTCTGGAATAAATTCATAATTGTAACAGAAAATTATGAAAGAGTTTTATAAAAGTTCGTTTTATATTACCCTGCACATGCAAGAAGCAGAGCTTTGAAGGGTTTGAAGGAAGAGTATATAATTGCCCTCTCCATACTTACCTCTCAGGTGTCTTCATGAAAAGGTAAATAATACCATTTTCTTCTCTGACTGTCGCATATTTACTGTTAGCTAGTGGGCAGGCAGCCCGGCTACACAATCCTGTCAAATTGAATTCATTTCTGCAGAACTGCTGGCTTTTTGTTCTGAAAAGAATATCATGAATTGTGTTAGACTACCAAGGAATTAAAATATAAATCATAGTTCTAAATACTTACGCTACTTTATGTGAACAATGTGTCTTGTTGATAATGGCCCACACAACCTAAAAACAACCAAAACAGTTTTGTTATCAATAAAATAACACGATCCCGACCAATGATGATCAACGTATTTCAGGTGGAAATTAGTTATATTCCAGGAACTTACATCGTCGTGTTGCATTATTACAGATTTATAGTAACAGTTTTCGTCCTACTCTTCAATTATAATAATTCATCACACACATGGAAATCAGGCAGTTAGTTATATGAAAACCCTAACACAACACATAACCTCAAAATGAAATTGGCTGGCCTGGCACGAGATTAGCATAAAAATAATGACAAAGACAAAGATTATTAATGACAAATGACTTTGACGCTGTCATTTGAAAATTATTTAGGATAGTGTTTTTCGGCGACCCCTTCCCCGGGGGGAGCTTTTGGTTCCCACCGACACTATGTCTAAAGAACACCAGCGCAGCCAATATGCTAAAGAACAGCTTCTGAGAGGCCTACAAGGCCCTCGAAGCGACAGCACGTGACTCGGGAAAAGTTTTTCATGACGTTGAAGCCAGAAAAAAAAACTCTAGTTCGTTTCTTACCTGCATTTGACAACGTAGAGCAACGGAGAGTCGAATGTTGAAAACCACTGATGATGATGATAGTGTTTTTTCAAAAAACAAAGAAGGATGTAAGACGAAGGATTTAGACTTGAAATCTTGAGTCTGGCACAAAGATGGCGGCTTGCCGTAGAGTTGCGCGTATTTTAACATTGAATATCGATAAGTAAGTAATTGAGTTGCACGGAGTTGAATTCTAAATTTTCGAATATGAGTAAGTAGAAGAATGTATCTTGGAGCTCTGTTCAGTTTTATTTAGGTTTCTATACCTACGTGATCCGTAACGGGTCATTATCATTACATTACCCTTTGTCCTATCGTCTAGATACGTCGACGATACATCTAGATATTTGATCAAAGTTCAATAAAAAACGCTATTTACTACGTACAGTACAGCTCAATTCAGGTAGTATCAACACTGCAACTTCCCCAAGCTTTGGCTGGCACTCAATTCAATGAATATCCTCTATTATTCAGTACTAATATGTTCATATAAGAAAATTATTTAGGTTGCCGCGCTCGGCCCAAGGTAAGTTTCGTGTGGACTGCCAGTTTCTGCAGCTTGTGCCTTGATGGCGTGTGTGGAATAGTGTTAGAGAAGCACTGACCTATCAAGCCCATTCCATCAAAAATTCTGTCCCTGGCACTACACCTTTGAATCTTGCTTAAGTTGCTGACGCTGCTATAAAAGATTTATTTTTATTATTGTGTTATTGGTACTGCATCCATGAAATAATTCTTTATAATTTGTTATGGACAATCGATGTATTGAAAATGCCAAACCGTAACTCTATTTACGTGAAGGAATCACCGTCTTGGAAGTGTGAGATAGAATTTTTAAACTGAAACTCTTCGTATCAGAATAGCGAAGAGATTGTGAATGGTCTAGTTATTTAAGTTTAGTAATATACATAGTTGAGTTTACTTTTTCATCAACAGAAATATAGCAGATACATTTACATTGATTGAACAACCATTGAATTGAATTGCTACCCACATTGAAAATAACAGAAGATTGAGAACAAAGGGGTGCCATTAGTCTCCGCCCACCATCTTCCAGTCCTTGCAGATCCTTCACTGTTATAATTATAACCAAGCAAAAAAAGAGCAAGAAAATTTTAGTTTACTTCTTTCTTCCGAGTCTTTTTTAGGAGGTGTGAATTCTCGTGGCCATAGAAACATTAGCACATCCCTAACGTAAAACGCTTCAAAGCCTTCAAAGTCAGAAGAAGAATGACCACAGACAGATTTTTTTCCCGTTTGAAATGCAATCGTCGGTTATTTTATTTTGCTTTTCACAGTGTTTTGCATAATGCACAGTGAGCACAGTGTATTTAGATTTTCAGCCGTTCTCTAAAGACCTAAAGCATTGTAATTTATGGAAAATAGTTACCTATATACGGCATTTTGTGAAGGCATAGTTTTTGTTGCACAAAGTTAAAAATATGAACAAATAAAGATGAGTGACAACATAAAAGTAGTTGTCAAAGTTAGACCTCTTATTTCTCGAGAAATAGAAGCTAAACAACAGCATCAGTGGCGTGTTGAACAGAACACTCTCTCCCAAATTGATAGTAGTGGACGAGACTTCGGACAAGCATTCATATTTGGTAAGAAAAACTTAGCCATGTCTTCTAACACCCACATGCTGCAAATTCTGTGTGCCGCCGCATGAATGTGATGTAATGAGCAACGCTACAGCCTACATAACATACCGGCTGTATTGTGTAACATATGCATATAAATAAGCTACAAAACAAAGGTCACAATCTAGACTACACAATCATTCTCATTGTTTCCAGACAAAGTTTATTCGGAGGATACTCAGACCTCTGACGTTTACAATGACGTCGCAAAGCCGATCGTGGAGGCTGCAGTGGCCGGCTTCAATGGCACAATCTTTGCATATGGACAAACCTCCTCGGGAAAGACTTACACCATGACGGGGAATGATGAATGTCCAGGCATCATTCCATTAGCTGTTCTAAACTTATTTAAGTCGATAAAAAATATACCAGATAGAGACTTTGTAGTAAGGTAAGAATTTATATGTAAGGCCTTATAGTTAAACAATTTACATGATATTAGGTACCTTGTGTCATTATGAATGTAAACGGGTTAACTATGAACCTATTTAGTGGTGGAAGAATTCATTCTTCATTTGATCCCATTACAACTGCATCAGGGTGAAAGCGGATCATGTCAAGCCTGTATCGCATCTATGCTTACATTCATAATGAATTTGTCAAACTTACAATACAATATTTTTTTAAAACAAACAACAATACAATATTTTTTTATAGTATAATAGGTATTTTATGTGCTTATATTTTGCCAATAAACTGATTAGGTAATGAGTAATTTGAATAATTTTGGAAATTGCAATCATCATTTAAATACAATTATAGTATAGCAATAGCCCAAATAATACATTGATTTTTTTTTTTGTAAATAAATATAATTTTCAGTGTATCTTACATAGAGATCTACAATGAAACTGTAAGAGATCTACTTAACTTGAAACAAACTGTCAAGGTAAAAGAAGACTATGATAATTGCGTCAAAGTTTGTGCAACAGACAAAGTAACTGCCTCACCAGAAGAAGTTTTAGAGGCAATGAAAGAGGTAAGCAAAAACATCAATGAAATGAATGACTGAAGGGATAGTGTCCCAAACCTAATATACAAAAGCTTAAAGCTGACTCTGCTAACCATCCCAAAACCAGTGAAAAAAGTTGTTTCTGTACTGTATAACTTTATTGTTTTAGTTTTAACTCTAATCAGCAACTTTTATATCCAACTAAGAGATCGTAACTAATAAATAATAAAATAAATATTATAGACTTCTTTTTTGACTTTATTTTCCACAACTTCTACCAATGTTTACGTCGGATGAAGAATGGGTAATGAGTCCCCGTACCAAAACGGAAAATGCATGTATTATGTATATAATGGTGTTCCTTTTACTCGTTTAGGTATGATACTTTTTAAATCATTGAAATCGGTCCATTGGTTGCGAAGATATTAAACATTTTGTAAAAACAAACCGCGGGGCGGCCGTGTAGACCGTTGTGACGTCACGAGCCCCGTTCCGCCCTCGCGCGCGTTCTCCGCCATTCATTTATTAAAGTTCACTCGATCTGGGCGGGTCGTGTAATGCTTTTGTGGTTTTTACGTGAAACTATGCAGAATTATAAGTACTATGTAGTACCGAAATGTACTAATACTTCAATTAGTACTCCTGAAAAAATGTTTCCAATGTGCCAAAGGACCCGAAAAGTCGCAAAAAATGTACTGTCATGAAGAAACAATTAAGTTTGTACATACTTATCTACATAACAATGTTGAAAATAACGGCGTAGGTAGTTAGCGTAGGTACAACAACAAACACAACTGCCCTGGCTGACTAACCTAAAACTTTTAAGTATTTAATATATGCTAGTCCAGGTAGGTAGGTACTACATACCTGGACTAGCCTACTCCCTACCTATCCTGCTGTTCTGAATAGGTTGATAATGAGATTTTTATACCTCTGAACTTTCCAACCACGAATTTTAGTTTAAATAAATTAATATAAATACAGAATGCTGGACAATCCACACAGCATCATCTAGCCCCAAGCTAAGCAGAACTTGTGTTTTGGGTTACTGATATACATACATAATACAATATTATTAAATAGAAAGATATTTTTTATTATATATAGGTACATAGAAAACAACCAGAACAACATGAACAAATATCTGTCGGTCGTACAAATATTTGACCCAAGGCGGGTATCGAACCCGCAACCTCCTGCGTCGCAGGCGGACCTTCGCCCACCGCGCCACAGTGGTCGTCAGTGATGAAAATATTACTAAGATAATCAAACACCATGAAGGTATCAACCTAAGGTAGACCGAAAAAACGATACCGAAGTAGTATTTCTACCACTCATTTGTTATATTATAATAATAACCTTCTACTATTAAACAAATAAATAATTTTAAGTCTTAAATATTTTCAATAAACGTGATTATTATTATAAATCAAATCACTTATTAATCGATTTGGTATAAACTGGTGAAGTTACGCTCCTAGTTGGAGGAGTATCGCGAACAAAATAAGACTACGCAGTGGTTCTGCGGCAAGCGCTTGGGGCTTGTGACGTCATAGCTTGCGTTCGCGCGGTCAGTGAGCCTCGCTAGGTATTTTGCCCATAACTTTGTCAGTTTTGGTCGTAGAACAAAAATTTTTACACCATATGTCTTAGTTTTTTAAGGTCTATAAAACTGCATTCATAACAAAAAACCGTACGGGTCCTCATTCCAAGTGAATTCTTCAATAACTCATAATTTGTTTTACCATTTACAGGGTAATGTCAACAGACAGACAGGATTTACAAACATGAATGAAAGTAGTAGTAGATCCCATTCCATCTTCCAAATTGTAAGTATATACAGTATCGGCGCCGAAGAAAGTCCCAAAGAGTTTCAACTTGTCCATTACCTACTTGATTTCGTGGCGCAGCGATAAGCGCTGTCCCTTTCTGAGGGAAGGTTCCGAGTTCAAGTCCCAAGGAAATCGAAAATATTTGGGATATGGAATATTTGAATTATTGGAATATTTTAATTTCCACCAAATTACACCGAGTGTGAGTGCTTAGGAACTATAATAACAAAAATCTGAGTATGAAGAGTATTATTTAACTAAATTATTACACACAAATAACATTGTCATATTGACAAGTAGATACAATTTTTTACTTGCAATCTGTCTGTCTCAAAACAAGTAGACAATTTCCAAGTATGTAGGTTCTATTATGTCTATAGGGATGACTAAGCTACGGATACAAGATAGAATAATGACCTGATACCTAATATATTTAGGCACCTTTGCTAACAAGGAAATTTACAATTAAATACCGAAATTAAAACTAGTATTTACAATTGTAACATTGAGCTACCTGCAGACTGCAAACAAATAGGTAGCGCAATCCATATCTATACCAGTCGGAAGTGTCCCCAAGATTCTGGCTGCATTGCCTCTCTGTATGGCAATGCAACATGTAAATTTAATTACAATTTCATATTCGATAACTTTGTTTCTTTACGCTTACAAAATAAGCACTTAGACAAGTCAAATTTCATAATATTAATAAGTTCCTCTCTTTGCAACCCTAGTCACCGGCGGCTTGAGCCTAGCTTTGCGGTGGGTGATCCACCATTTTGATACATTTTTTACTGTAGAGTTATTATATAATGTACTAGCGACCCGCACCGGCCTCATCATCATCATCACCAGCCTTTAATAGTCCAGTGCTGGACATAGGCCTCCCCTAATGAGCGCCATAGATGGCATTATCATTTGGGGGTTATTGCCCATAATCCCCACATTCGCTCCGGTTTCGCACGGGTCCAATGCTGATACTACAACTACAACCTTCCTCTTGAATCACTATCTATTAAAAACCGCATCAAAATCCGTTGCGTAGTTTTAAAGGTTTAAGCATATATAGGGATATAGGGACAGAGAAAGCGACTTTGTTTTATACTATGTAGTGATTTTCTATGGTAAACTAAATATTTTTTAACAAGATGTATAAATAAATGAAGTAGAATAATAATAATAAAAAAAATTCTAGAACATAGAGTCCCGCGAGCACATCGAAGGGCAAGGCGAAGCAGGCTGTGTGAACGTGTCCCAGTTGAACCTCGTCGACCTGGCCGGGTCTGAGCGCGCCGGGCAGACGGGCGCCACGGGCCTTCACTTCAAAGAAGGCACGCTGATCAACAGATCACTCACATCCCTAGCGTTGGTTATCAAACAGCTGTCGGAAGATTCCAAGTATGTTATCGGATATCTATACTAATATTGTAAAGAGGAAAGATTTGATTGTTGTTTGAATTGAATAGGCTCCGAAACTACTGGACCGATTCGAAAAATTATTTCTAAATTATAACCCTAAATTTTCCCTAATGGCCATTCTATATAATATTTTAAAAAATATTAGGGTTCCGTATGAAAAATTCAATTATTCTTAAAAATGCAACGCCGCCGCCGCGGTGGAACGCTAGTTATGAATATTGGCCATAGCGGTCCCGGTGTAAGAATTGTGTCTTGCATCTTACATCCTTAGTTACTTAGTCGACTCTTACGACATCCAACTTAACCTCGTTGTCGTAAGAGTTGACTAAGAGACCCAGAAAAACGGCAGCAGCCGTTTATTTATATCCTCGGGGCACGGATTTGAAACGTTTCATACATTATCGTCACGAAACGGCGCTGTCGGAAGACCAGCCTTGGCTGCAACGAGTGTACAACCAGCTCATGCTGAGACAGAGACCGTTTGACTCATTGCAAAAATAAGTCTTTTGTCCATATTATTATTTTTTTTCTTTTTGTGCATGTTTTTGTATGAGTTACAAGTAAAATATTCTATTCTATTATGAAAATATAAAACCCCCCTTTGTTTGGGTGAGGCTGTTTTCGTACCTATATCCATAGGGCCTGCATTGTTGTTCTATAAACGTCGTAATACAAAAAAGAAAATATTAATAATAATACTGGACAATCCACACAGCAACATCTAGTTAGTACAATATGTATTACATAGATAGATATTTTTGATTATACATATAAAACGACTAAATTATTCTGAAAAATTATTTGCGGCTAGTAGGTATATACATTTGTCCCGAGGCGGGAATCGAACCCGCTCCCTGCGTCGCAAGCGGACTTTCGCCCATGCCACAGTATAAATACATAACACAAATACATAACATAGGGTCAACCAACGTGTCATTTAACGACCTTTGTGGCGCGGTGGGCGAAGGTCCGCCTGCGACGCACCGCCTCGGGACAAATATTTGTAAGATCTGCAGATATTTGTTCAGGGTGTTCAGGTCGTTTTTTATGTATAATAAAAAATATATAATGTAATATTAGTATTGTATTATGTATATCAGTCATCTAGTACCCATAACACAAGCTCTGCTTAGCTTGGGGCTAGATGATGCTGTGTGGATTGTCCAGCATTATTTATTTATATATTTATTTATTATCTGTTTGGAGAACTCAACAAATGCAAGAAAATTATTGTATTCCCCTAATTCTTATTTCAGATTCGTAAACTATAGAGACAGCAAGTTGACTCGAATTCTTCAGAACTCCCTTGGTGGTAATGCCAAAACCAGCATTATCTGTGCAATCACACCTGCTGCCCTGGAAGAGACCATTTCAACACTGCAGTAAGTGTTTACACAATTTCAACTTTAGAATTTATCTACTTTATGTACTAGACCTGGATAACCTGGATATTTTATTTTTAGTTTATGTAAATGATCTTCCTTTTTTAGCAAAAGATCTTTGTGATATAGTCTTGTTTGCTGATGATACTTCGTTGATTTTTAAAGTTGATAGAAATAAATATAATTATGACGACGTAAATAGTTCTCTGTCACAAATACTTGATTGGTTCACCGCCAATAACCTCTTACTCAATGCTAAAAAAACCAAATGCATAAAATTAATGTTACCAAATGTAAGAGAATTCCCTACTAAAATTATGCTAAGGGATGAGGTAGTTCCTCTTATAGACTCTACCATTTTCCTAGGGCTACATATTGATTCCTCTCTGCAATGGAGATCGCAATGCTCTCGCAGGCAGACTTAGTTCAGCAGCCTATGCAGTTCGAACAATTAGATATATTACCGATGAAGATACAGCTAGGTTAGTTTATTTCAGTTACTTCCATAGTATTATGTCCTATAGTATTTTGCTATGGGGACAGGCGGCGGACATACAGACTATCTTTGTACTTCAAAAAAGGGCGATCCGAGCGATTTATAAATTAAAGCCACGCGATTCTTTGAGAGAATTATTTAAAGAAATAAATATCTTGACAGTAATATCACAATACATCTATGAAAATTTAATGTATACGCATAAAAACAGAGACAACTTTTTGCAAAACTGTGATGTTCACGCTAGAAATACCAGAAATAAAAATAAATTACTTATACCATCGTACAGATTACTAAGGTAGGGAAGTCATTTATGGGAAATTGCGTGCGTTTCTATAATAAGCTTCCATCTGAAGCAACTGAGCTCCCTATTCGTAAATTTAAACAAAACATAAAACAAAATCTTATTAAGAAAGCATTTTACTCGATAGATGATTACATTAACGATAATAATGCTTGGCCAGATGTCGCTCCATTCCACACCGACACTAGCATGTAAGAAATTGAATGTTGTGCTTAGGTAGCTACATATATGTATCTAAATAATTATTGACATGTATCTAAATCATTTTAAACTTAGATTTAGATAGGCAAAAAAAAAACATTGTATTAGACACATAAGTTATATATGAATGTACTAGTGGTTTCTTTTTCACTTCTTCCACTAGTGGACAAAAAATTGAAGTGAAGAGAAATCAATAACACCTTATTTCTATTTGTTATAATAATTAACTGTATGAAATTTGACTTGTCTAAGTGCTTATTTTGTAAGCCTAAAGAAATAAAGTTATTGAATCTGAATCTGAATCTGATACTTACTTGATACTTGGGCAGACTGGTCATAGGCACAATAATTTCAGATAGGATAAGATAATAATGTCCTTATTGCACCTCATAAAACAGTATAGAAACAAACAGTAACTACTACTTTAAATAACAAAGCCCATTGGATACTCAAATGCATGTCATATCTAAGCTAAGCACGTCTTATAACGCGTTTTTTTGACACATTTAATTAAAACGTGTCAAAAATGCGTTGAGACCTTCTGTTTTTGAGTGTTCTGGGGTACACTAGGCTACATACACTCATTTGCCACTTCTGCCATTACCTTGACTGGTCTTTGTCCACACTTACATGATCAATACCTAAAGTTTATAATTATAATTAGTACCCATTCTAGATATAATTAGGTATATCTAGAGTGGCACAATCGGCGGCCTTATCGCTAACAGCGATCTCTTCCAGGCAATATATTTTTAAACTGTTCCCAAGGCTACAGTCATTACAGACAAATATACAATATACTGCATTGATCGTAAATCATTTAAAATTTAAGGTTTGCCACTCGAGCCAAAGTCATAAAGAACAAACCAGAAGTGAACGCTGTGGCGACCGACGCTACTATGATCCAGAAGTTAACGAAAGAGCTGTCTATACTGCAATCCCAGCTGGAGAAAAAGAAGAACTTAGAAGTCATGCTTGAAACAAAGACGCATAAAGAAGTAAGACATTATGAATACTTTTTTTGTTGTTAATGATCTCAACTTGAAATACAAAAAAATTATACAACATGATTTATTTGCCAATTAACTTAAGACACATGTTGTTGTTGATGTTGATGTTGTTTGTTTGAATTTAATAGGCTCCGAAACTACAGGACCAATTTGAAAAATTCTTTCACCATTTTAATCCAAAATTTTCCGTGATGAACATAGGCTATATTATATTTTCAAAAAAGTTAGGGACCCGTATGAAAAATTCAATAATTGAACCGTGCGCTGTATATTCAACCTCTTTCTATTATGGCGCGTCATAATCGAAAAAGAGGTTGAATATATAGCGCACGGTGCTTGCTTTTTCTCTACGGCCAGTGTCAGTTATGGAGTGTCAAGTCAATGTCAAAAACCAATGCTGTTAAAAAAGTAAGGGATCCGTATGAAAACTGTGAAACTCATCGTGTTAGTGTGTATAATTTCTGAATTTTTTGTTTAATACCCGTGCAAAGCCGGGGCGGACCGCTGGTATGTTATATGTTTACAAAAGTGGTTCATGATCATTTACAACTTTGAGATTCTCAAGTCTTCTTACGTCAAAGTTTTTGTTTAATTATTTATGTTTTACTTGCGATCCGCCCCGGCTTCGCACAGGTGCATGTTATACATAATATATACCTTTCTGTTACTACTCTATTAAAAAAACCTTAAAATGTTAAAGATCTAAACAATGGGGACAGACATACAGCGGGAAGCGACTTTGTTTTATTTGTAGTAATTTTGATGATTAGCTTAGATACCTCTGAGGAAAATAGGCATGATAATAAAATAAATTAATAATGATAGATAAACCCTACTATAAACGCGAAAGTTTGTAAGTATGGATGGATGTTTGTAACTCTTTCACGCAAAAACTACTAACGGGATTTTGGTGAAAGTTGGTACACAATATAGATAGTTAGTATTGATAGTTTATGATCTGGGTTAACACATGGGCATCCCAAAAATCCCACGGGATCGGGAGTTACGCGGGTGAAACCGCGGCCACCCATTGTTAGTAAAACACAAAGCATCATCAAGCCCTGATATCTATACATTTTACATCTAACGAAAAACTGACACTCATAAATTTCATAATATTATATTTCAGCAAGACCTTCAGAAGAAGATAGCTAATTTGCAAAGATTTATCCTCAATGGCTTTGGTCAAAGACCTAATGTGGAGCAAATGGAAGGAGCTCGTCGAAAGAAGGTGCCATCACGCCGGATCACGATTTCGACCACATCTGTACTGCATCCGATTGTTGAGGATTCTCCGAAGCAGCCAACTAGAAAGTTTTGCACACCATCGTTGAAGTACAAGTGAGTATCGGAGTGCCTTTCCTATCCAACTGTGCTTCAACGATATTATATTTATAAGTCGCGTAGATAAAGATACTGAAACCGCTCATGCTGTCCGGCTTGGAGGATGTTTTAACAAAATATGTATAAGTATTGAGGGGCTGTCATTTTCAATCTCAATTTTTGTTTATGCGACTTATATTAGAGCTGCAGTTACGTCAAAGATAGCGTTGCTTGATTTTATAGTTTCGGACTTTATAAAGTGGCACTAGAATTTTATACCCAGCAGGGATGAAGTCAGGATGCTGATTATGATCGTTATCGTTGGTTTTACACACATATTTGGTTTTGTATCAATAAAAACATAAAATTATTGTATGTAGTGTCCTGCTAGGGGCGCTGTGTTAAAACCGATACAAAAATGACTTAGCTTAGCTTAAGGCTAGCTCAAGCTTAGGCAGGACTTAGCTAAACTACTATTGGCTAGGACAATAGAAGATCTAATGTAACCGAGAGATCCTGCTTACGTTTGAATTTGTTTGATTCACCCAAAAAGCTAAATGTAGGATATTAATTATAAAGAAGTTGTGTACTATAAAAAGTTTAAAATTTCAGCCCTGCTTCAATAGAAATTCCTGCAGATTCGGGCTTTGCACCTATTCAGAAACCAAGCAAGCTTATGACCCTGCCTGAGGAACCTCCAAGGCTTGTCACACCCCCACCCAACAATCGGAAAGTTAACTTCGATGGAGAAGTTATTCAACTTGGTAAGACGCACACCAAACAAACTTGAATAACGGCAATTAAAGCGTCATGTTTATAAAGCCGAAACTAATTTTGTTTTATTCTATCGCATTTTTTTTGTTCGTCAGTGATAATGTACATTCTAATGGTGAAGCGGAGCCTTTCAATCTAAAGAAACTATAAAATCTTTCATCTTTATAATATATGTATACATGTCATGACGTTTTGTAGTGTGCATTTGCTATCGTTATCATATGATAACTCTAACCACACATTTAAATACAAAATAACACCCATTTTATTTTATTTAAAATAAAACAGATTAGGTACGCCTTATGCAACAATGAACTTTATTCCCATGTGAGTAAGATGAATTTGGAACATATAATTATGTGTTATCGGAGATCGGTACAATGAGATCTTCAGTAGCCGAACTAACCAGATGCCAGAATAAACAAGATCCGTCAAGTGCGAGTGTAACTACGCGCCGAGGGTTTTGAACCTTAGTCAGTTATGTGTATACAAAAACCAAAGGTATTATAACATTGGTAGTATTAGGGAGTAAATACCTGCCAACCTACTATCTACTGGTATTTGTTCGACTGTTTTCAATGTATTTCAAAAGGTATGATACTTCGACAATTTTTCGGTTATAGTGTTTAGTTTCTTCAACTACTGAGAATATTACTCGTCTGAAACAAATTGAAATCAAAAGTGGGGTAAATAGAAGTATCACTGAGAGGCGATCTTGAAGTTGGATGGCGGAATATATGAAAATGATTTTCTGGAAGTGTGCTTATCTCGGTACTGAAGTAAGTATTTTGGAGGAGTCAAAATCAGGTAGACCGAGCCTCTAAAGACTTATACATTACTCGTTAGAGTTGGTATATGACATTTATATCCTAATTGTACATAATTCTCAACGCTATCCCGTACGCACAAGCCAAGTTTGACAGGGCAAGTTTGTAAACAAACCATGACGCAAAAACAAAAACTTATTTGCTTGTCCTTGAGTTTATGATTTAGTGAATGATAAGCATTAATAATGACTTATATTTATTTTAAAAAATCACATATCGTGTACTACAGCCCCGATGTTGAATTGATAGGCGGACTAAATGATTGATTGTTTTTTATTTCTTGGACGTCATAATTAATTTAATATTTCACTGGTAGTTTGTGCTCTTGCTTCCGAATCGTTAAAACTAAAACTTTTGTATAGGATTCATTGAAGGGGCATTTTTAGCACTCCACCTGACCTCACCTCACCTCGCTCACCGGCTTTATCGTGGACGAATCGCGGAATGATTATTCGACTCGTTCTGCATTGCTACTTTTCTGTCAAGCCTGGCCTTTTTATGACAACATAATGAACTATGACAGTCGACGCCAATGATATTTTGAATTGTTTTAAACTTGGACATAGGAAATTTCCTCTGTTCTGAGGTTCTTTATCGCCTATGTATGTAAATAAATAATGCTGGAAAATTCGCACAGCATCATCTAAATTAACCTGTTCTTATGATGCTCTGTGAATATATTTTTGGTTTTGAGGTGTCTGTGGCACCGTAGCTTGATTGAAAGCTACGCCCAAGCAGCCTACGTTCTTATTTTATTTAATTATTAATGCCCAGTGAGGGGATTATGGGCAATAACCCCAAATGATAAAAAAGCTATCTATGGCGCTCATTAGGGGAGACCTATGTCCAGCAGTGGACTGATATAGGCTGACGATGATGATGATGATTAATTAGAACGGCACAACCACCAATTACACTATATTTTAATTAATTATAGTTACAAACAAAAAAAATAGACATCAGTACTGATACATCAAACAGAATATGTATAAAAATTTATTAATATTCTTCAAATAATTAATATCCTTTAATGTAACCAATATTTTTGAGTTTTTTGTAGTTAGACAAGTTTTCGTTGAGGTTTTCTAAAGAAATAATTCTTCTTTTCGTTTTATGGTCTCCTATGGCCTGTCCTTTTTCTCGGCAGAAACTGCGCCCGAGTACACTCGCACTTGACTTCTGGGATATCTTGTTTCCCAGAAGCTAAGTCGATTTACGAATAAAATCTTTCTGTGTGGATCTCTTTGGATAAAATTTTGACATAACTTCAAGGTTCTTAATTTAAAACTCTGGTATGAAACTAATTTTATACTCACTTGCGCTTCGCTTACATCATGCATGACATAAGAGAATAATTTGTCATTGTTCTGTGTTTTTTATTTTACTATAATTTGTATTTAATTACAATAATTATGTTATTAGATAGCGACGACGATGACGAATCTTCTGGCACACAAACATGCTCACCATATCATGATTGTTACGGTAAGAAAATTGTACTATAGACATACTCACACTTCCCTTCCTACCCATCGTACACCGCCCGAGACCACCTGATTGAACCGTAGGCAGTATTTTTTTACTACATTTTAATATTGGAAATCCTTATATTTATATTGGTGACGGTCCACTCCTTATCCTTCCGAACAGAAAGGAAAACAATATCAATAAATTATCATTAGGTACGTATGTATTATATTAGTAACTTTGTATATATAGTACTATATATAATTGTACTTCACTTGGTACATACAAATAAAGTCGCTTCGCTATCTCTCAGTATGTCCCTATGTAAGATTAGATCTTTAAGGCGCATACAGCACCTAAACTAGCGCCACCACCTACTTTATGTTATTATTCTGTTTAACAAAGGAATTTTCAAAAATCCATCGTCCAGTTTGTGATGCCTATCATAAGCTTTTTTTTAATGCCTCTGTAATAGTTTTATTCTATTTAGTTTAGGAAGAGATACGAAGTTGCCCTTGGTGGCCACCAAAATCTATTTTCGTATCACAAACTGGACGATGGATTTTTGAAAATTCCTTTGTTAAACAGAATAATAACATAAAGTAGGTGGTGGCGCTAGTTTAGGTGCTGTATGCGCCTTAACACTACGCAACGGCTTTTGATGCGGTTTTTTTAATAGATAGAATGATTCAAGGGGAACGTTTTTGAAACTTTTCCATTTATATACTACTAGCGACCTGCCCTGGCTTCGCACGGGGGCAATGCATATAAACCTTGCTCCAACACACTTACACATATAAACCTTGCTCTTAAATCACTATCTATTTATAACAAGTACCTTTCATTTGAAACCACTTTCGACTTTGTACGTCCCATTTAAAATTTTGATTTCAAAATTTGTATGGAAAATCTTCATTTTGATTTTTCATTTATTTTTCTATAAATGTGTGCGGGCGCACAAAATGTATTTTTATTTCAAATTTCAAGTCAATAGCTGCAGTAGTTTCTGAGATATTAAGGATTCAAAACACAAAACATACCCAAAGCCATAAGGGTTTTGCAACCGATGGCAAAACCCTAAAAATCGCATCAAAATCCGTTGCATGGTTTTAAAGATCTAAAGCATACATAGGGAAAGACAGCGTCAAATGACTTTGTTTAATACTATACTAGCGTCCCGCTCCGGCTTCGCACAGGTGCAATGCAAACACAAAAACCTTCCGCTTGAATCACTCTTTCTATCTAAAACTACCGAATCAAAATCCGTTAGCGTAGTTTTAAAGATCTGAGCATACATAGGGACAAACATTCAGACAGCGGGAAGTAGCTTGGTATTATACTATGCAGTGATGGAAGGTTACACTCGCTTAATGAGTTCATCGAACCGTGCTCTTATAACTTTTTAAATAATTTCCAGGTGCCACTAACAAAACACCTCCATGCGTACTGCGCAAGAACGCTGCGCTTGCCGAAAAGGATTTAGAGGAACTGATCGAATTGACTGAAAGAGAAAAGATGTACCCACCAGATGTGGTAAGCCTTTTTACTAGCTCTGCGTAGAATACACGATTTCATAGCGTTAATTTTTTTGCGCTTTGAATCGCTTATAGGGTTCCCCTATTGTTTTTATGACCTCTGTGGCGCGGTGGGCGAAGGTTTGACTGCGATGCAGGAGGTTGCAAATTCTATTTATCAAATATCAGAATGCTTTATTTCCTTTAGACCTTACAGGACTTTTGGATACGTCACAAAATACAAATTGCATAAGTAAAACTGGGATATAAAGTAATTAATAAGATTTTTTGTTCACTTCAAGCTTTTTAAGAAAAAGTTAAGAAGCGAGCAAGAAACCTTTACCTTGTTAGGTTGTTAGATAGATAGATAAAAAATTTATTTGTTACTACAGACACACATACAATTTTTTACATATGTATACAATTTGAAACATATATATAAACATATAGATTTAAATAATCACTGTTAGTTTTCGAGTTGGAGCAATACTCGTCCCAAACCTTTTTATCATCTAGAACTAATCTGATATTTTATAGTTGTGGCCTCGCAAAGAATATTTTTGACAATTTGCTTTAATAAAATTATAGGTTATTTTTGAAATTCACTTTTGTTGAGTTTATTGAAGAATAATATATAAGTACATTGCCCAGTTTATTTTTGAAATGAATGGTTTTAATTTACTTTTAATTAATCTTCTAGGTGGAGCTTCTGAAAAAACTTGATGATAGCTATACAAAATCAGTGAAGCTTGAAGATGAAGTCGAACTCCTTAAGAAAACGAGCCAAGAAAAAGACTTAGAAATAGAAACCCTCCGAAAACTGATAAACAATACCGAACAAGAATTAAAAAGTTTAACGTCTATAACGGTTAGGCAACTTATTATTTATTTATATTTTACCCCTATCAGCAGTTTCACTACTGAACGTTGGCATCATCAGCACGCAGGTTTGAGATCGCAGTGAGAGAGTTAAATAACTACACGGATGGAAGCTGCTGCCTTTTCTAGGTTAGGTTAGTAAAGATCAGTGCGATACTGGTATTGGTAGTACATAGATGGATGACCGCGTCATTTGCCTCATCACTTAGCCGGCCTTATTGTAGTTATTTAACCTTATTTATTGTGACTTGTTATGATGTTAGCATAAAATAGTTCTCATTTTTATTTCAGTCGCAATTAGAAGCACAGAGTGAATCTTATAATACCCAACTCACAGAATGGGAAGTCAAGTACGAAACACAAAAAAACAAGGCGAAATTAAGAGAAGAGGAACTTTTATCTCTAATCGAAGATAAAAAACTAAAGCCTTATGAGGATATAGGTAGGTGTCAGTTGCATTTATGTGTAAATAATATGTTACTTCCGTTACTGACCATTATTGTTTACAGGTAAAATGCCTTTCAAACCAAAAGATAGAGAGATAATTCACTTCATGGACATGTCCAAAGACATATCATTAGTTAATAGCGACAACGAGAGCAGCATTACTCAAAACGATGATGAATTATCGGAACGCCGAAGTGTTTTGCTAAATGATATGCAAGCTCAACTGACAGCCAAAAACGATTTAATATCAGACCTTGAGTCGAAAATCAAATCTCAAAAAAATCAAATTGAATTGTTAGAAGAATCTAGTCACGATCTTTTAAACCAAGTTAAAAATTTCAAACATCAAATGAGTTACTTTGAGAATGAAAACATTGCTTTACAGTCTACTGTTAAAGAATTAAATGCGACAATAAAAATTCAAAAAGAGAGTATGGAGTTGGCTCAGAACGACATAAAGTCATATACTAGTCTCATACAAGAACTGCAAATCAAGCTTGCCGATAAAGATAACTTGCGGAATTTAAACGCAAATGACGAAGTTTTTGAAAAGTTATTGGCTACTGAAGAAATGACAATTGCTAATAACGAAAACCTAAAAAACATAATACATTCTTTAAAACGTGGACTCGAAAATAGTAAGAAAGAAATTGATTTACTAAAGAAAAACATGTCTGAAGACAGTGAAGAAACAATAAAAATGTTAAGGGATGATATAGCTCAGCTTCAAAAACAAGGCCAAGAAAATATTGCAACAATCAATACATTAACACGAGAAAAAAATAACTTGGCAACGATTGAACAAGAATTCGTCAAAAAAATATCAGAAGTTGAACAAAAATATAATGAAAATTGTATTTTGATCAAGGAACAAGCTGCTCAAATTTATATTCTGAAAAATGAAAATGAAAAGTTGGAAGCATCTTTAGTAGATAATTCAAACATAGAAAAAGAAAGTTCAAACAAAACGAATGAATCATTACTGAAACAAATTGATGATGCTACAAATAATATATTGAAATTAAAAGAAGAAATAAATAGTAAAGATATTATTATAACCAATTTAAACGCCCAAATTAATGAGTATCAGGTGTGCTTTGAGACAGCCAAACTTGGGATAAGCAAATTGCAGAATGTATTGTTAGCTCTAAAAGGTGAAGCTAAAGAAATACCTCTGAAATTAGACAGTTTCGTAATGATTTACAATACTTTGAATGATAAATTGAATGGTTTGGAGACAATAGCACAAGAGACAGTCTCTCAAAAAGAAAAAGCGCTTCAAGATAATATTGAACTACAACAAGATATGACTAAAATTTTGACCGTGCACGAATTGAAAGTTGCAGAGTTAACCGAAATCATAGAAAATCTGAATGATAAGGTTCAAAATCTTACAAGTGATATAAAAGCCATGAATGATCAAAATGATGAACAATCAATGAAAATTGAAAAACTGAAAATGGTATTATACGATAAAAATAATGTTATAAACAAATTAAATTTACAAGTTGGAATAAACAATCAAAATAATGATGTGAATTCTGAAAAAGATTTCCTAATCAACTCATTAAAAGTAACTGAAATCGAACTTCTTAAAACAATAGACAAGTTAAATATGGAAGTTTTAAACTATATCAAAGAAATCAAATCGAAAGAAGAAATCATACACGAACTAAGAGATATAAACACAATTAGCGCACACGATTTAAATAAGTTAAAAGAAGAGTTAAATCAAAGTAACAGTGAATTAATCCAGGGTCAACAAAAACTCAATGATGCCAATAAAAGTACAGATTTGCTGATAGAGAGATTAATAAAAAAACTGAGGAATATAATAGAAAACATTGTAGAAAAAAATCCATGTTTTGAAGACAAACTAGATAAATTTGGTAAAACAGAAGAACAACTTTTTCATTTCCTTGAATGGATATCCACATACGTTTCATCAAAGTCCCTGATATTTAATGAAAATGAAAAATTGAACCGAGACTTCAAAATAATCAGTCACAAAAATAAAAGCCTTAAAGATGACTTAATTCAAAGCAGCGAATTGTTGCAAAACTTGCAAGAAGAATTGAAAAATAAATCTGCTGAAATCAGTGCTATTGAACATAAAACTAAAGAATATCAGGAACAATTTAGTGTTTTTGACGAGAAAATGAAAGAACAAATAGTTTTTCTACAGAAAGAAAATGAAAAACTTAAAGCCCGATCGAAACAATCTATTGAAGAAACAAATACTCGACTTTCTCGGCTAGAAGAAGACAAAACCTATTCACAAAGAACTACATTTAACAAATCTAGTTATGAATTGAACACGGAAATATGGTCTCCACCAAGTCTGTTAACTATTTGTTGTGAAAGAATATCAAAAGCCATAGATTCTAAACAAAATGAAGCTTCCGATACTATGTCAAGTTCAAACAAAGCATCTTCAGAAACTCATAGCTCAAAATATGATGAGCTTCTTCATGAACTAACCATTACTCAACAAGAAAATTTAGCCCTGATAACGTATAATGAACAATTGGAGGTTGAAAACAAAGAATTAATCATAGAAAGAGTAGAAACGCAATGTGAAGTGCGTCAACTTCTTGAGCAAGCTGAAGAATTACAAAAAAAACTGTTAAATCATAGAACAATTTTGTCAATTTTGACAGCTACGACGTACACGGAGAACACATCTTTAAAATCTCAATTGAAAGGATTACAACACCATCATAGTAGATTTCATAATGTATGCCAAAGAGATATACCTGAGTTAAAAAAAGAACTTAACAATCTTATGTCAATCTTGAAAGATGATTCGAGTACAAGAAATTCCTTACCGGTCTTTCGAAACAATTCGCTATACCACTGTCCGAGCAAAAATGATTCGACATTGGATGGTGATCTTCTAATGTTGGACACAAATGTCACTGTTACTACTGCTGACAATACTCTAGTAGGTAACCAAACTTGCTTGGATTATACACAGACAACGCTTAACGAAACGGAATGCCAAACCCTGGACTACAACTCTAAAGATTCAAGTATTTTGAGCGGTCACTTAGCAATGGAGCTTGAAGTAGTAAAAAAGGAAGAGGAATACTTGAAAAAGAAAATATGTAATGAATCGAAAGTAGATGTACAATGCAGCCCAGTAAAAACAGCAGATTTTAATAAAGAAGAGAAACTGGAAGAATTACAATCAATAATATTATCTCTACGAGAACAGCTGGCGGTAGCCAAACACGAGAAAGAAATATCAGAAACACGGTACAATGACCTGGTGTCAGAAATGCCCTTAATGAATACACTTGTTCAAAAAAATAAGGTAGTGGAAGATCAGTTAAAAGCAAAAGAAAATGAAATAGCTAAAGTAACTAAAGTTCTACAAGATAAAAACAAAGAGCTGAGAGAGATACAAGAAGAAAACGACTCACTATCTACTCAAATAATGGATCATATTTCTGAAGCTGATGATCTTAATAAGGAATTAGAAAAATTGAGAGAAGAAAACAGAGAATTAAATGCTCAATATCAAAAAATGCTTGATTACAATGCCGACAAAAGGTCTGTTCATGGATCTACTGTACCGATACACCCAAATAGTAGCAATCTCTCTATGGACTTGGATGAAAGTATGAATTTCGAAATGGCTCATGACTCTGTGCCATGCAGTCCTCAGAACAAAAATTGTAAAATGTCTGACATCCAGGAAGAACGGTCGATAGACATTTATAGGGTTGATAAAAACGAATGCTATAACTTTTATATACAAACTATTGGTACACAAGAAGAAAACCTACCGAAAAATGCCACAATTATTGAAATCATGAAAAATCTACATTCTATTTTACTAACTAAACATAGCAACGAAGTCGAAAATCTTGTTAATAAACTCAAAGATCACGAAGAAAGTCAAACGAAACTACGCAATCAAATTAATGACATGAATGTAAGTTATCTTAATCTTAAAAATCAACTTGAAGAAAAAGACACAAGCCTTAGCCTTATCAATAATGTAATTACACAGTTAAGGAATAATTTGATTGATACTAAGGAATGCAGACTGAATTTAGAAGCCTTAGACAAAAGTTCTAACTTATCGAGTGTAAAAATGTTAGAAAACGTTACCAATCATATGAACAAAATAGTGCAGGACTATAACACTCTAAATGAAGTGTTATCTCAAACAAAGTGTCAACTATCTGAAAAGGAAAAGGAATGCAATGCACTAAAAGCAGTTAACGAAAAAATAAAGGAAATAAATAAAGCCGTGACTTTAGATATTGTTAAAAAAGAACACGAAATTAATAAAGTAATTGAAAAAATACACCAAAACTTGCTAGACATCAATATGATAAGTATTGACCAATCTCCATTAAGTGAACCAGTTAATGCGCAGACACTTGTACGTTACTTTGAACATTTCGTTAAAGAATACCGAACTGAAAAAGCTATGTTTGTGTCACCATCTGAAATAGAGGACATGAAATTAACTATAGAAGAAAAGGATAGACAGATAAAAGAGATGCTGTGTAAAGTAGAAGAATTAGAAACTAGGAATAAAGAAATTATAGAAGTCAGTAAAGGTTCTCAACATGAACTCGACATTGCATTGAAAAGTCAAGCAGAAGAGAAGGAACGTAATTTAAAATTCATAGAAAACTTAACAGAGGAAATACAATTTTTGAAACAAAAACTAAACAAAAAAGATGATTTTTTAAGATCCATCGCCAAAAACATAACCCTCCTCTCAGACAGAAAAGATATTGAAGCCGATGAACTTTTAAGCACCATACAAAGCATGCAAGACGAAAATGATAAACTGAAAGCAATCAATGGAATTATTTCCAAAGAGACCGAATCCTATGCTTCTGAACTTGAAAAATCATGTGCTATTATAGCTCAAAACAACATGGACTTGGACAAAATGACCTCTGAAATACTTATTTTGCGGGAGTCCGTCAAAGAAGCGACAGACCACGTGGACAGTTTGAAGAAAGAAGTGCAGGCGCTTACAGATCAAAATATGAATTTGAATGGAGAACTGGATATAAAACGCCGCGATTGCCAGAGATTAGAGATCAATATAAAGACCCATGAAAAGACAGCTGAAATACAGAGCAGGATGATCACTAGGTAAGTTCACATTAAAGTTTTGATAGTTAATAAAGGATTACCAAAATCCATATTAAATTAAACATAAATATAACGCTGCTGTGTATGATGTCAAAAAATGGAAAAATATTTTTCAAAATCAGGCCCCGGAAATTAACCACCCTCACCCACAAATAAAATTTACCTTATTTTATTAGCTATAGGTGTATTATTCATATTAGAATAAAACTAAATGACCTTATCTTACTGAACAGATTGAAAAATCTCAAAGAAGATGACGATAAAGCAATCAAGGAAAGGCTAGAAAAACTCAATGAGCTGTCGGAGAGAAATGAATCATTACAGAAAGAATGTAAAGAACTGAAAAACTCTGTGAATAGTTTGACTGAAGAGATTGAACATTTCAAGACGATAAAGGAGTCTTTGGAGGTAAGTAACAATATTTTGGAATGCCAATGAGAGTAATTTTTTGTATTGTGTGTCGCACGAAATCAGTCTTCATCCAAAAGTGCCTTTTGTGCCAAGTGATGCAAATTGAATTGTTATTTCTGTTCGCTAACAGTGTATCTTATGTAATTTTATAGTTAGAAATCGTTATTTATTTCAGAATCTGTGAAAGCTACCACCTTCATATTTAGGTAAATGATAATTCGAACTTTTATCTTGGATTCCGTCTTTTCAAAAACACGATTGATGAAAATTTTCTCGATACTTTTATTTTTTTGAAAAATACATGTTTTGCACACATTTTGCTATTTATCTCAGGAACCACCTCATTTTTTTGTTGGATTTTTGTTTTGTCAGGAAACGTAGTAGAATTTCTTCGTTTTCGTCTTTTTAATTTTTCGATTAGTTGTGTAAATAACTTGTAATTAGGCATAACAGTTTTGGAAATATAAAATACGGAGCACGTCTATCGCTCTGTGCTTCTCACTCATACGAAAATCATATCTTGTCATTCTGCTCGAAATTTGAATTTTGGCTGAGGTATGGCACGCTCTTAAGCAAATCAGTACTTTAAAAAAGTTCACTTGTTTGGCCCTTGAGGGGTACTCCCCTCAAGGGCCAAACAAGTGAACTTTCAGTACTTTCAGTGCGACATAACTGAAACGCTCATGACTTACGACGCGCATGCATACCAAGGAACTTATACCCAAGGTTGGGTATAAGTTCCTTGATGCATACATAGGCGATTGAGTACCGCGCGCACCAGTGAATTTGTAATATTTTCTTTGTGACAAGTATTTTTTTTCTTGCCTGCGTTCCGAAACTAATTCTAATTGTTATAAATATTTCAGAATCGCATAGCAGAATTCGAAGATTCCGGACGTAGATCTCGAGCCTCTATAGATGCTAATACTGACTCCAAACGAAGACGGCAAAGTCTACACGACACTAAACGAATGTTCGATAAATTGGAAGGTACAGAATACTTCCTATGACTCATAGTGTAACGTGCCTAAAATAAGGAGTCACATTTATTCGAAAAGGATCCTTGTTTTTGGCAGATAGGTGGCTGTAACAGCTTCTTAGGTAACCCCCTATCGGAGGAGGCTGGGAAGCTGTGCAAGCTTTATCAGAAGTTTTGTTCTATTTTTCCGTAACAATTTTAGTTTACTTTATTTCCATATTTTTTTCTTATGTGTTTATTATATCTTTGTATTTTTCAAGGGTGGCATGTTCAAATAATTGAACACACCCTTAATAAATGATAATGAAAAGGAGTCACCATGTCACATCCATCTTGAATTTTCCGGGTTATTTTTTATCGCTAAAGAACGAGGATCTTATTTGAATATCACATGATGAGTGACGACGACACCTATGTGTCTGAAGATGATTTTTTTACTTAAATCCGTTTATTCCTTACTAGCGGCCCGCCCCGGCTTCGCACGGGTATTAAACAAAAATTCCAGAAATTATACACACTAACACGATGGGTTTCACAGTTTTCATACGGGTCCCTTACTTTTTATAACAGCATTGGGATTTTTGACATTGACACGACACTACATAACTGACACAGGCCGTAGAGAAAAAGCAAGCACAGTGCGCTATATATAACCTCTTTTTCTATTCTGACGCGCAATAATAGAAAAAGAGGTTGAATATACAGCGCACGGTTCAATTATTGAATTTTTCATGCAGATCCCTAACTTTTTTGAAAATATTATGTAGCCTATGTTCATCACGGAAAATTTAGGATTCTAATGGTGAAAGAATTTTTCAAATCGGTCCAGTAGTTTCGGAGCCTATTCAATTCAAACAAACAGACAAACAAACATACAAACAAACAAACAATCAAATCTTTCCTCTTTATAATATTAGTATAGAAAAGGTAACATAAGGTACAAGTAAAGTTTCACATTGATGATTCTAAGCCGAAGAAATAAGCGCGAAGTATGTTGAGACACAATATTAAATCATGGGCCATGGTAGTAGCTAACTGATATCTTTGAATGAATGAAAATTTACAGATAATGCATTTAAAAAAATATATTATCCTTAGCTATCTAATTTAAATTACGTACAATAGGCGGCCTAATTGCTTAAAACGATTTCTTCCAACCTTATTATTAACTAAAGGTATAAGTTAATTAGTTGATAGTAAAGAGAAACTAAAAAAAAAGTTCTATCAATATTATATATACATACATACATATAATTTTTGTATTTGAATTGTATGTACAATTCAAATACAAAAATTATCTGGTAATCCAAAATATATAAATAAACTCAAACTAAAATATTTGTTACAAATAAAACTAAGCTCTAATTAATACCTAATGGTCTTAACCGGCTCTAAAAATCACGATACTTTAGGAAATACCTGTCCTCTAAAGTTTAGTTATTTCGTCATCACATAACTCATTGAGTGGCTGACTAACAGATCATAATAATGTTTAGCTGGCCAACATTAAATAAAATCCTAAATAAAGGAAAAATTCAGAAACCGTGAATTATGGTGAAAAGTAACCCTCAAGTTTGTTCCTCGGTTTCAATTAGTTTACTGTATAACTACAGACTTGAAATTTGAAATAAATGTTCTAATTAGGGAGAAATAAATTCTAAAATCGTGTAACACTTCCGTCGTAAAAAGGGTTGATATCACAGTTACTATAGATGTTCGACTACTGAGTTGCAACATAGCCTACTCGAAACTTGTCTTGAATTACTTACACCTAATAGGAGCCATGCTTTTAGAATGTTAGTAAATAAAACAAATCAGCTGTTTTTGGCGTTATCACCAATAATGCAGATCTTTGAATTCGTATGATTTCATCCATAAATTATGAGATTTGATATTTTGTTGATTAATAGAATTCTGATTACGTCAATTCCAGGTAAATAATCTGAAAAATACTTATTTTCAGAGCATAGGAACCTTGAAGCGGTGTTCGAATCGAGGCAAAAGCCGGAAGACTTCTTCATGGATATCAGCAATGAGTCGCTTTCTGGCAGGAGCACTCCGTTGGAAGGTGGAAAAGGGTAAAAAAAATATATATTGATACCAGTATTTTGTTTTAAAACCGTTTTATTTCAGATATTTTATTCTGAATATATTGATGTCGTTTCTTTTTTGCGACAGCAAAATTTATGGGCAGCACAAAAAACAATGCCATCCCTCTCTTTACGGCTTAGTTTAAGTAGTACTTATAATTTAGGTAACTTTTTGCGCTAGCTGAAACGACATCAACAGATATAACTTAATAATACTGAGATAAGTCAATTCTAATCTTAGTGCTAGATGATACTGTGTGTATAATTCCAGCATTATTTATTTATTATTATTTGAGGATAGAGAGGAGAAAGATTCGTACGGATGCTGTGCGGGAGCGGTATTTTTGAGTACCTTTATGTTCACATTTACCGCGTAACATCAGGCAACCACTGGAGTGAACGTGTTCTTGAGTGGAGACCGTGACTCTGCAAACGTAGTTTAGGACCCCCTCCGGCGTGGGATGACGATCTGTGAAAGACTGCAGGCAGATGTTGGATGCGTCAAGCTGTAGACAGCGCGCTATGACATTCATTAGACGGCTTATGTCAAGCTGTGGACTAACACAGGCTGATAATGATAATAATGATCATGCAAAACATGTCTTTTAAAACCAGCGTGGTTTAAACTGTTAACGAAACCGTCATTATAATTATATAAAACGATGAATAATTGGTATCATAGCAGAGGTTCTATAAGACAGGTTTTAACTTCAAATATTCAATACTTCCTTTCTTAATCCTTTTTAATTTCTTGTCCCGTTTCATTTTCAGTCGCGACAGCCTGCTCTTCAGAACAGAACATGTAAGTTACTTACTGAGAAATTTAATGCAAATTTAATACAATTTGAACTCTTATTATCTAAGACTTAGATTGCCCCGCTCTATGACTTAGATTTTAAGTCATATAGCGGGGTAATGTAACTAGCGTCTGGGGACAGACCGATATTGGTATTGATATGAATCAGTTGAGCTACCTCTAGATTGTCTGCAACAGACTGCATTTACCTTAACTATTTCGATTGTAAATATTACTTCTAATTTCTTTCTATGCCGCGTTTTGTTTATGAATATAAACTAAATTCAGCAATCCAAATGCAATTGAACACATACAATGAACGCTAACTAAAACTGACGTATATCTGAATCTCGACTTTATTTACAGAGCGATAAGGACGAAGACCATTCTAGGCCAAATAGTGCGTTGGCAAGGGCCACCCGACGACGCCGTCAAAGCTCTCACGATTTGCACAGGAGCGTCACCCCTCAAGCAGGTAAGATATTTGATATTTATTTATTATTAACTAGCGGTCCGCCCCGGCTTCGCACGGGTATTAAACAAAAATGTCATTCAGAAATTATATACACTAACACGTTGGTTTTCACAGTTTTCATACGGATCCCTTTTTTATGAACTTTTTTAGCAGCATTGGGCTTTTTGACATTGCCAGTTGACTTGCCTTTCGCACCATAGTGACGAATTAAGAAGTCTATGTCTACACTCCAAAACTCACACTTGCCGTAGAGAAAAGCAAGCTCCGTAGCCATAATGAAAATGAAGTTGAATAATTATATAGCACATTTATTACATTTATCGACATGTCTTAATCTGTTACTGGCTTGTGCTACATTCGTATAATGGGTTTAATTTGTGACCGGCTACAAATAGCTAAGAAGATCAGAACTGGAAATTAAATTATGATTTTTTTGTATGGAAAAAAACATTCAGGTAATGAGTCAAAGAACAAAAGTTGTTCGTCTTGATCTAATCTACCCAAGTCGCCTTTTAGAGGTTATTGATCATCTACTTATTATCCCATATATTTATATAATTATGTATAGTTTTAAAGTTTATGTCCCAGTTTCACTTACGTAATTTGTATTATACGACGCGCGACGTACCTAAGAGCCGTCCTGTGTAGACCTTCGAAAGGAAATAAAGTACACTATAATTATGTTTTAATCAATTCACAGATTTATCACACTTCGTGATCGATGAGCTAGGGGAGGGTACAACACGCATCAGAATGAACAGCGATAAGTAAGTATCAGTTATTAATTAATTGCTTGTGTGCAAATAGGTTAAGTCTCAAGCCAGTTTGTATTTTCCCTGTTTTTTGTGTTACTATTATTAGTGCTTGTTATGTGTATGTGTACCGAATAAAATAAAAAATAAAGGTACAAGAACAGATGTGTCTTTTGAAGAACCTATAAATGGGTTAACGTCTAAACGTGTTCTTGAATGGAGACCGCGTCTTCAAACGTACTATATTGACATACAAAGCTAATACTATATTGACATTCAAAAGCCATTGAAATGGCTTTCGAAAATTGCCATTGCATGGCAAAGAACATTGAAATGGCTTTCATGGCCATTGAAAGGGCTGTCTTATGTCAATATAGGCTGGTTTTATCATAATCATTCTGAATACGGGAAGATGATGAAAATTTAAATTAAATAACCGAAGTAAAATAAAAGTTGTTTGTGATTATTTGAAATAAATCGTTTTGTAAAACTTATTGCTTAACATGACAATTTATATTTAGCAAGTCTCCAGTAAACATTAGTTCTAATTTCTTACTATTTAATTATTGTATTTTTATTTGATTCAATATATACTTTTATTTTCAGTGAGATCACTCAATTGAAGTCCCAGCTAGCTAACTGTGAGAAAGATTTGGAGGAACTAAAGATCAAATACAGGGATTTAGATGAAGAGTGCGAAATATGCTCCCAGTACCTGCAAGAGAGAGACGAACAATGTTCCCGACTCAAGCAAGAGAAGGTTGCTTTAGAGGTAGGACAGCATAATCATTTGTGATATCTGAAATAAATACTTATTATTATTATTATTATTATTCATCAGCCTATAACAGTCCACTGCTGGACCTCTAGGCCTCCCCCAATGAGCACCATAGATGGCATTATTGATCATTTGGGGGTTATTGTCCATAATACCCACGCTGGGCATGCGGGTTAGGGATCGCAGTACGGTGGAGTTGTTCTGCAGAGGGCGCTGCTGCCCACCCCCCGGTGTGTTTCCCTTAGTCGCCTCTTACGACACCCATGGAAAGAGTTGGGGTGGTGAAATTCTATGCCGGCACCACACATATTATTATTATAATACATATCGGTCGGCTGTAAAATATACCATCAGGAATACTTGGTCGGCAACTAAGGGTTAAATTTGGTTTTTGATCAGTAAATAAAGCGTTGTTTGCTTACACATAAAAATAAATATTTTTAAATTTGATCCAGCCATTATGGAGGAATTCAGTGCCTCAATGTAGTTACAGATAATATGCCTATGGCTTATCTTCTGTAACATTATTATAATTATAAAACATATTTATTCCAAATTTAATAAATGTGTATCAAAGTATAATGCTGCAGAAATATTTAAAAGGCTAAGATGAAACTCAATTCAGTTTTTATGCCGCTAAAATTTTCGAAATTACCTACCCAATATACCTTATTATTTCTCCAGCACCTAGCGTAGTTATTTTTTTTTTCTATAAACTGTGTGGTAAACTGTTTAGTTTGATGGAATACTTTCAAATAGTTTACGCATTCGATGACAACAACCGCTAATCTTTGTCCTACTTAATCATTTGCTGTTTGTGTTTTCAGAAAGAACTAGCCGAGTTGAAATCTCAGCCTTTCAGTAATACCTTCAGTTTCAAAATGAAGCCCAGCGTCGCTCATGTCAGCGTTAATACTGACGAAGGTGAGATATTCGTTAATAATTTATTGCACACTAGTGGAACGCCCAAGCTTATATCTAATATTTAAGCAATATTCAAAAATTATCAATTTTGGGCTGTAATTTTAATACATCTATAATGTACCTCACTTACCTAATTTTAAGATATAGCTGTTTGTTGTGCCTTCCTGCAATAAATAAATAAATAAATTTGTACACCTACACTTTGGGTTACATTACTAAAGTTTTTGTACGCATCCCTAACTTCTTCAGGTCTAGAGTAAAACTGGTTGTTTACAATTCACTTGCGATAGAAACAATACTATAGTATGGGCCAAATCTAGTTATTTTATAAAGCTTTGTACTTATTTATTAAATGATGTATATATCTTGACATGCGTACCCAATATAATAGAGTAGCTAGTCTTAACAATAAGGATGATGAAAATTATTTACAGTAAAATAAAAAATTATAAGATAAAAATCTGTTTGAGCTTCTGCTAACATATAATATTTTTGAATGATATAAAATAATGAAACCCAATAAAAACTCATCAATAAGACATAAAAAATAAATTTAAAATATACCCGTTATTATAAAATGTTTATAAATAACAAAGCCCTATGGACCTCCCTCTGGGAAATGTCCCTCGGATATCGGATTAAGTGATGATTTAATGTTGAAATTAAAATTATTATCTATAGTAAAAAATATCAATCATAATCTTTGTGTCATCTAGTACCCATAACACAAGCTCTGCTTAGCTTGGACCTAGATGATGCTGTGTGGATATAGCTATTTATTTATTTATATATTTAATTTATCTATTGTTTCAGATTGGGCGAATCTCCACTCCGTAGTCGTTGATAGAATGTCGTATGACGCGGAAGTGGAAAAGAATAAAAAACTCACCAAAATGGTTGAAGAACTGCGCTTCAAGAAGCTGGATTTGAGGAAGACTATTGATAAAATGCAGAAAGCTTTAGAGAGGAAAGATAACAGGTGCGTATTATTTATGGCTGTAAAAAAATTGGGATACGCTCACCACTACTAGTATTATGTTATCTGCCACTAAACAAACAAGGTCATTTTATTCATCATAATATAATATACTAGCAGCCCGCCCCGGCTTCGCACGGGTATTTTAAAGAATTTTAGGTTCTTACACACACACACACACGTTAGATAAGGTACTTTATTATTGAAGTTTTCATAAGGATCACTAACTTTAAAAATATTCTATAGCCTACGATTATCATTCTAATGATGATTTTTTTCCAAAAAGGTCTAGTAGTTTCAGAACCTATTCAACTCAAACCACAAACAAATAATAAAATCTTTCCTTTTTAAAATTGTACCTTTACCTCCTTTACTAATATAAAGACTTTTCTCTCGCACCGCTATATCGCCTACATCGCATGGTTCCAATCTTGAAGTTTTTATATTTTTTGAAATTGAGTTTCCTCTCGCACCCCAGTAACGAATTGTGATGTCTATGACAATCCATAACTGACACTGGCGGAGTCGTCGTAGTAAAAGCGGTGCCATAAAAAAAGAAGTTGAAGTTGAGTTACAGCAAAAGCGAGCAGAGCAAAAAAAGAAAAAAAAAAGAAGTTGATGTATAGCGCTATGGTTTTATCATTGAAGTTTTTATACGGATCTCTAACTTGTTTGAAAATATTATATAGCCTATGTTCATCACGGAAATTTTAGGATTCTTATGGTGGAAGAATTTTTCAAATTGGTCCAGTAGTTTCGGAGCCTATTCAATTCAAACAAACAAACAAACAAACAAACAAACAAACATACAAACAAACAAACAAACAATCAAATCTTTCCTCTTTATAATATTAGTATAGATGTCAGATTAGTATGGATATGGATCAATTGAGCTACCTGTAGTTTGCAACAGTCTGGAGTTTTCTCAATCTTTTCAATTGTAAATACCAGTTGTAATTTGCTTATTTGATTATTTTCTTTGTTAAGTTAGGTTATGTGTTAGTATTATTATAATATAACTTCTTAAACTTAAGATGAAGAATTGAACCTTTGAACTTATCCTTTGATAAGTTAAATGGTTACTATATTTTGGGTACTATATTATACACGCGTATAAAGGTACGCGATCAATACCTGATAAAATATAGTCTTTAACACATTCACTTTCCAAAATAGAACAGAAATAAAATTGTTTATAAGCTTGTAGAAAACACATCCATCAAGTTTGCCTGGAAGAGATCGCTCACTCGATAAGGCCGCCCTTTATACTTTCTCTACCTTAAACCACCTGAAAACCAGCCTAGCATCAGGCATTAGCTTCACATGCTGAGGACCCTTTTTTACCCTATTTTTAAGCCTATCTTTATTAGATTTTTTCTCTCTTCTGTTTTTGTGTAAATCTTATTTAATTTGTATATACTTTTCGTTATTTTTAATTTTCTTCTTCTAAATATATTTGTTTGTAATGTTCGTTGTTAGCGTGGTTTAAAAATTTTGCTACTAAATATTTTTTATCTTTACGAAATTGTGATGTTAATAACTGTAACTGATCAAGTTATACGTGTAATTTCCAGTCGTGAGCTGGAGCACACGAGGCAACAGCTGAGGTCTTGCGAAGCGGAGCTAGAGTCTCTCCGCCAGAAGTACAAGGAACTGGACGAGGAATGCGAGACCTGCGCCGCCTACCTGAAGGAGCGCGAGGAGCAGTGTTACCAGCTGCGGGAAGCGAGGGCGGAGCTGGAGGCGAGGCTGAACTCTGCCGAGGTTGGTTCTGGGGATAAACTCGCAGTGCTTACAAATTGGCTACACTAGATTATGGTATCTTTTAGAGGGAAATGACGAGGCAACAAAAACACCGATTTGCAAAAAAAATCTTTTACCTGAAGGAACGCGAACAGCAGTGTTACCAGCTGAGGGAAGCGAGGGCGGAGCTGGAGGCGAGGCTGAACTCTGCCGAGGTTGGTTCTGAGGATAAACTCGCTGTGCCGAAGTGTGAAGTATATTGGCTACACTAGGTTAAGGTATCTTTTAGAGGGAAATGACGAGGCAACAAAAACTACGAGTTGCAAAAATTATCTATAAATGAATTCAAATTGTGGAACGTATTATAACGTTACTAATAAATAAAAATAACGTAATGCCATTTATGGCGCTCATTAGGGAAGGCCTATGTCCAGCAGTGGACTATTATAGGCTGATGACAACCAAACAAGGTAAAGGCCTTATTCGCTTGTTTACTTCATCTTAAAAAGATTGAAGTGGACAAAGAAACAAAGTGATCGCTTTCATTCCCAGTATTACTTTAAGATGTATTTTGTGACGTGTCCACAACATCAACAATGAACACAACTATAGTTTCTTCTTCTATAATGTGTACTTCTAACAGGCATGACAACATTATTAAAACATTGCAGGCAAAAATACAAGAGCTACTCGAGAAGGCTATCGGGGAACATTCGAAGACCGTGCGCAAGAAACGACAGACTGTCCACGATATGAATCGACCTCAGACATCAGTTGAACAAATGGATGCCACGACCGAGACAACTCACGGTAAGCATGAAAAATAACTTGTTTACGGCCGCATTGCAGAATGTTACTTGATTTCGTGGTGTAGCGATCAGCGTTCTCCCGTTATAAGGCAGGGTCGCGGGTTCAAATCCCGCCGAAATCAAAAATTTTTGGGATATTATTTAATTTCCTAGATTTTGTGATATGTCCAAGACTCCTGGTAAGGTACGGTCTAAAGGGAGTAAAGCGTTTGATATGTGAATGATGTCATCCTTACGGAGTCACGGGGGCCAGACTATGATGAATATCCTCAATGAAAATACAAACCTAGCGTTAGAATCAGAACCCCCAGTTCGGTTGAATATAGAATATATAATTGAACATAATTGAATATATTGTAAAGTCAATTTTTTGTAAGAGATTAGCGTAGAAACTTCGCTTCGTCTATCTTGCGTCGGTATCGTGCGTCCTTACTATAGAGACTGTCCGAAATCCTATAGAAAAAAGAACCACGATGAAGTGTATCTAAATCACATTAAACTTAGGTTTAGATAGGCAAAACAAACATGTAGACACTTATGTGATATATCGACTGTATAACCAGTGTACTAGTGGTTTCTTTTTCCCTTTTTCCACTGGTGGACAAAAAAATTAAGTGAAGAGAAAATCAATAACACTTTAAGGGCGCATACAACCTCAACTCTGTGCGAAAAGGCTAGACATATGATTTTAAGTTCCTAAGAGCGGGACAGGGCATTGCAACGCAAGTCCAAAAATCAAGTTTTAGCTTATTATCTATTAATTAGGACATTATTTGAAAAAACCGAAACATATAACATTTTTATTATACTTAATTCTATTACCACGCTTATTGTCAAGATCTGAACTTCTGTATTTATTAAGAAATTTAGGTTTTAGTAAAAATTTAGAGGTAACTTCGCGATTTTTTTCTATCGAGAAAATTTTATGGAATCGTGTTTTCGAAACATATGATCGATAGATTAAGTCCTGAACTTTACCATATATCAATTTCAAAGTTAAATATTCAGTAGTTTAGACGATATGGACATCCGGCGGAGTTGAAAATTAGCAGTTTGAGGTAGTATACACCCAAGCATATCTGTTTGTAATGTTCTCTTTATTTGTGTGGTACTAGCGGTCCGCCCTGCCTTTGCACGGGTATTTAATAAAAAAATATTTTTTTTATTATCTATCTAATAATAACACCTTATTTCTTATAATAAATAATGTATTGAATGAAATTTGACTTGTATAAGTTTTTATTTTGTGCTAAAGAAATAATGTTATTGAAATCTGAATCTGAAATCTGATTCTATAGTCAATCGGAGTCGCCCTTCAGGTTATTTTTGTCTTCTTATGGTATTGTCATCAGAACTGAATAATGGAAAATGTCTTCATAAGTTGAGAGGAAGTTGACGAAATTTCGGTTGCTATATTTGACCAAGACATACAGGTACATAACGTTATAAATATATTTATAGCACATATGAAGTAGGTAAAATATTTGACAAAAAAACTTGTATTACAGATGGCTCACAAGGGGACGACATTACACACGGCGAAGACAAACTCGTGCAAATCCTACATCTTAAAAAGGTAAACTTCTATTATAATAACAAGCTTTCGCTCGCAGATTCGGTCACGTGGTACCCGTATAAAACCTTTGTCACTCAGTGATAACGGTTCTTCCATTAACCCATTTACACCCATGCTTACCAACCGAGAACGCATAAAAAAAATTCAATAGAAATTTAATCATATGAATCTCAGTTATGTACCTATTGATAACAGAATTTTCTAAATCGGAGTAGTTGCACACATTAAGACGTAGGGCGTAATAATAATAAGAAAATTTTACCTTTAACCATGTGAAGGATAATTAGTATAAAAACAGGTTTAAAATACCTTAAAACCTGTCTAATAAGCCAGTTAGGTTTGTTTCTGTTGGTAAAAATAGCAACATTACAATACTTACATAGAAGCGTTCCCCTAAACGAACCCGATTTTAGATAAAAGCCGGTTCACATATACATAATTATGTAGCTTCGATAGTATCCAAATTATGCAGTGCATGATCAATTATGAGTATATCAAATCAAAGCAACTTGTTCCGATCACGGGGAGTTCTTTGTCCAGCTGTGGACCAGTACAGGCCTGATCGGACTACGCATGTTCACGCAGAACGGCTTATCTGAGTTACTACATAAAAATATATATAATATAATGTATATAAAACTTTTGTACAGATGGTAGAAAGGCTGAGTATGCAGAAAGCACACCTAGAAGATCAGCTGCGGTTGTCGTACTCTGCGCAGCCAATCTGCGTCGCGACGGGCAGCGCTATCGTGCAGGTTCGTAGAAAGAGGCTGGCTTTCCTTTGAGGCGGATTTCAGATTTCACTAACTTTATTTCTTTAGGCATACAAAATAAAAATTAGACAAGAAAAATTACATACTTAACTATTTGATAAAAAGAGATAAGTTGTTATTGATTTTCTCTTCACATCAATATTTTTTTCCAACAGTTAATTTATAAAAAAAGAAATAAGTTGCTGTTCGTTTACTCTTCACTTAAATTCTTTGTCCACTAGAGGAAGAGTGAAAAAAACCACCAGAGCGAGGCATAGGAGATTTTATGCCTCGCTCCGTGTCAATAGATAGTCAGTTTAATGGCGTCGATTACAGCTCGCTTAACTAATTTGACAGGACTATGGTGGCGTGCCTTTCAAAAGGATCTAAATAAAAAGGATAGTGCTGGTAGTGCTCCTAATATCTAGTAGAATAGATTAAAAATTAATTTACTGCCATATCCACAAATCAAACAATACATATTATGGTATCTTCGTACTACTTAATCAATTAATATTTAAATCTAAACCTTAGATTAACTAACTGAATGATTTCTACTCGATGTTTTATTAATTTTTTATAATAATATTCTCAAAATTTTTGATACCTGATTTATTCATTATTTCGTATTTATTAATAAGTTTTCTAGGGATAATAATAGTTTTTTTCTTTAAAACGCCTCATTGTCGGCTGGCGTTGTTCGGCGCATTTCTCAATCATATTTTCATCTCGCTCACTGTATAAATAACCAGCAGCTCAATACTTTTACAGAACCAGCAAATATCTGACGTTATGAAAGAGAACCAGAAACTGAAGAAAATCAACGCGAAACTTGTCTACATGTGCAAGAAGCGCGGGAAAAGTGCCAACAGAGAAAACGAGGATCCTTGTGAACAGGGATGAGTGTAAAACTCAATGTTGGACATTTTTTTATTTCAATCCATGACCCGGCGCGGCGAGGGGGTTAATATTTGTGTTGATTTATTTTGTCGTATGTTATTATTATGTACAAACGTGTAAATTACTAGTGATATTATTATTTTGGTATGCTTGAGTTGTGTAAGCTGGACTTATTTCGTGGATTATGTAAAACTTAATATTCTATCTTGATCGATACCGTATTAGACAAGACTCGTTTAAAGAGGGTCTGGTTAGATCTACTTTCAAGCCAGATTCGATGTGATATGTTGTAAACAAACCACATCAGAAAATGCATGCTTGGCTGTAATTCTAGTGTAGCAAAATTTGTTGAAAAAAATCGCAAATCGACGATGAATCTCATTTGCGTAAAGAATTTGCGACCAGAATTGGAATTGAAAATACTATATCTGTCACATCGAATTTGGTTTGCGTAAAGCTAGATAATTTATGGTTAGTGACATATTGATAATTAAAATTTAGTGCAATTGTGATCAAAAATTGTACAAAAATAATCTTCATAGCTTGCTTTTAATTTTTACTAATGAAACAAAATATGTGTTCAAAATATCCCTAATCCTATTTAATATTTCAAAGCTACAGAATGTTTTAGCTTATATCTAGCAACGGTTTATATAGCCTAAAATCTAAAATAAATATACTGAGGCACAAATCATGTAAGTTATTTGTGAACTTGTGGACCTGGTAAGACTGAATGCCAAACGACGACGTACATTCCTAAGCATTTATACTATAAATGATGCGTCAAATAACTTTACTACTTATAAATTTTATAGTAAAGTTATTTGACTAAAAATGAATGAATGTGATGCCATTGTATTATGTAGATATTAAAGATAATAACTTACAGTAAAGATATCCGATATAATTATTATTGATTTTGTACTTAATTTCGTGCACCTTATTGATTCATGTGATTTATTTACACAAAATGTTTCTTTCTTCTATCAATTCATTGTTTCTTGAATTTGCGAAGTTACTTCTTTTTGTTATTAAGAATTATTCATTAATTATTTTAAACTCTATCTGATTTTGTACTGTACCTTATTGTTATTTGTGGAATAATAACTAGGTAAAGGTTACTAATGAAAATCTGTTTTTTCTTTTGTTCAGGTTCAGTAAATAAATATATTATCACTTACCTATACCTCTTTTATTAGTAATCCCCTAAAAGGCAATGTTGTTGATTTTCGTTGTCAGCTCAGATTGATTGTCGATTAGTATCTTCGAAACCCTTTTTACCTCTGGTTTTAGAGTGGCCCTTAGTCAACAGCGAACGTAATTCAAGACAGTGACGCATCAACTATGACTTTTGAAAACGCAGCGTGCGCTGGTTCCAAGGATCCTGCGTCGGAAGGTCTGTACCACAAAGCATTCAACCAGATGGATGGATGCATGGATGTTACTGAAATGCCTTTAGTCTCAATAGTTCGGTTCTTAACCGGACTACCTACTGATACTTTTTTAGTCTCAATAGTTCAGTAAGACGTCACCTTTGACGTCACAGTCGAAATAATGAGACTTTTAGTATTAGTAGGTAGTCTGGACAGGAAACCAAAATCAGTAGGTATCAGTAGGTACGGATCTGGAAAGGAAATCGTCCTAGAGGACGGAGCCCAACCTTGCGCACAACCTTAGACAAATTTCCACGACAAACTACTGAGATTAAAGACTGAAATTATTCACTGAGCCTGTAATGTAGAAATGGATTGATGTTGCACTAGCTAGGTCTTAAGCTTCTCGTAGTTTACTTCGACGACCTCTGTGGCACGGTGGGCGAAAGTCCGCCTGCGACGCAGGAGGGTTCGATTCCCGCTTTGTTCAGGGTGTTGAGGTAGTTTTCTATAGAAAATAAAAAATATTAAGAAGCAATCATCTAGTAACCATAATAACACCTTGGGATTAGATGATGATGTGCGGATTGTCCAGCTTTATTTATTTGAGTATTAAAATAGCCTCGTAGGCATATCTTTCGCTTAGTTCTTCTGGAATTTCAAGCCGCTCTAAAACCCCGAAAATGATCTCTACATAAGCACGTTTGCGTTTAATAATAATAATACTGGTATTCAACATTTTTTAAATAAAACAAGAAATATAAAACTGCGATTCTTTATTCGCGATACTTCATTGTAAAAACCTACTTATTCTAACAGAGATTTAAGTTAGAGATGACATTTCGGTGATATCAAATTCACACTTACATACCTACATATGCATGTTTGTATAGTACTTATGTATTTCCTGCAAGACATAACAAGGAAATTATCTTCGTAGAAGCTATTTAATTTGGGAAACAAACAATGTTATAAACTAAACGGGTTCATATGACTTTTATGACAGCACCATTGAATAAACCTTAAGAACATTGTTATCCTTTATCAGGAAGAAAAAACAAATAACCTTTTTTTTCTGCGGCTTCGAAAATAAATATTATCCTGTATCTGTACTGTTTTCCGTAAGTGGTTAGTGTATGTCCTAGGGTCATTAATATATTAATTGTTTGAGATATTATGACAGAACAAGGAAATAATCTTCGTAGAAGCTATTGTATTTGGGAAACAAACAAAATCTCATAAACTAAAAGGGTTCATTTGATAAACCTTAGGAACATTATTATCCCTCCATTAGGAAGAATATTGAATTGATGCCTTTTAGAGAAATTCTTCGATTTTTCTGCGGCTTATTCGAAAAGAAATACTATCCTTTCTGTTTTGTTTTCCGGTGGGTAGTGTATGTCCTAGGGTCATTAATTTATTAATTATTTAAGATCTCCACCTTATCAACATCTTGACTGCCATTTCCGTTCACACCCTCATCTAAAACACCAGTATCTCCATTTAACTCGTGTTCACTTTCATTATCACTCTCCAATTCATTCAGTAGAGCATCAGTTCTACTCGGTAGAGGTTCCAATTCCTGATCAGAGTCTGGTCCTATCTCGTCCGAAGCCGCGAGCATGCTTTCTATATGAGCCGCGTACGTGCTGTGCCCAGCGAGCTTCGCTAGATGCACCGCGAGTTTCAGAGGGTTTATCTGGCGGCTGCGGCCGACGGACATTGCTGCGTTTGATATATCGCCGCGCACCAAATGACTGGAAACAAGGAAATAAATAAGTAATGCTGGACAATCTACACAACATCGCTAGCCCCAAGGTAAGCAGAGCTTGTGTAATGGGTGCTAGACGACTGATATACATAATCGTCATCATCATCAGGCTATAATAGTCCACTGCTGGACCTCTAGGCCTCTCCTAATAAGCGTCAATATTCTTTCTTTCAGTATGCAGTTAGCTCAAGTGTAAATACTAGTTCCATTTATCTTATTACTTAATTGAGTAAATAAAGTATTGCCTCTTTTGAAAAACCTCCTGTGTTTACAAAAATAATTAAGACTCTAGAAATTACTTTATGCTTTGATGACAATACTTACAGTATGGCACCAAGTATGAGGCACCCGCCTTTGGTAGACGCTGTCGCCCATTTCAAAAGGACCTCCTCTGCAATACTGTCCACATGCCTGTAAATACAAATTGTTATAATATAATACTTATTTACAATACCCACATGTTATGGTGGCAATACAAACAAACAGTCAAATATTTCCTCTTTATAATATTAGTATAGATAAAGAGGAAAGTTTTGATTTTTTGTTGTTTGAATTGAATAGGCTCCGAAACTGCGACAGTAACTCTGTCCTTCTGTATGTCTGTCTTTCACGCCTAAACTACTGAACCGATTTTGATGAAATTTGGCATAGATTTTGATACTTTTTATCCTTGTCCCGCGGGATAGTACAGCGACACGATTTCGACTCCTACGCGGATGAGGAAATGCTAGCATTCTATACTAACATTAAAAAGAGGAAAGATTTGATTGTTTGTATGTTTGAATTGAATAGGCTCCGAAACTACTTGACCGATTTGAAAAATTCTTTCACCATAAGAAACCTAAATTTTCGCTGATGAACATAGGCTATAGAATATTTTCAAAAAGTTAGGGTTCCGCATAAAACATTATATTTTTGTTAAATACTCGTGCGAAGCCGGGGCGGACCGCTAGTAATATTAGATAGATAAACAAAAAGAGATAAGAACACAGAATACATACCTCAGACGGCATAATACGTAGGCCTCTTTGAACTGCAGAGACTCCACCAACACATCGATACAGGCCTTCAGATTATGTATACTGAGATAGGCCATAGCTTTGCGGAACAATAATCCGCCGTAGAACTTCGAAGGTGCTTTATCATCCTGGCCTTTCGCTACCAATCTGTCCAGTTGTGCTATGTACAGCTGATTGGTGTCTTTCCAGTATCTAAAACAAAATTATGCATTCTAAAATAAAGAAATAAAATAGCATTGAATTAGTGTAGAAATTATTTGCCCTACAGGTTGCATGTACTATTGGCATAAGCTAGTATTAAGACCCAAGCTGTACACATGTACATGTGAGCAATTAAATAAATAATGGCGGACAATCCACACGGCTTCATCTAGCCTAAATGAATCTAAATCAAATGCATTTTTTGTATATACAATATCTATAACAAAGTTCAAAATCTACATTATGCAGGATTTTGAAAACTCGTCTTCAGTGAAGAATTCTAGGGATTAAAATTCGCTCTATTTTTAATACATTAGTCAGTAAGGTACAATAAAATTATATTTACAATATTATTGGGGTATACAAAAATATAAAAACAAATGAGGTAAGGCAAACATATTCAAATAAATAAAAAACTTATTTATTAAAACTTGGTATTTCGCTTCTGTCTGGTATTGACAGGAGTTGAGGTACCTGTAGATTGTTTTAACATGCTGCAGTTAGCTCGACTGTTTCAATTGTAAATACTATTTCTCATTTTTATTATTTGATTGTAGTTTTCAAACATGTTGTCAGGGAAAACTTCATGGATATTAACAAGTCATTTATGACGGGATATTTATAAATGAAACCGAAGAAGTGATGTACCAACCAGGCCGCGTTCTGATACCGTCTGTATGTGTCGTGATCGAGTTGCGTTCGATAATGAAACTGATGGTAGTGGCAACGTTCGTAACAAAAGACAAAGAGGGTAGCACGGAATATCTGCCAATAAAAACTAACTCGCAGTAACTTCAGTTGTACTGTGATGCCTTCAGTTGTTCCGTTATCATAGCGCAACCTCGCGCGCTACAGAGGTCGTCAATCATGATGTATACCGTCATAAATGACTGTAATGTCTATAAGTATATATATAAGTATATAATAAGGTATTTTGGTAATTTAACTCACTTGATAGAAACACTGGGGCTCAAAGACACTAGGTAAGCGTCGAGCCGATCATTTTCAGAAGCAAATTGTATCATCTCATCAACTTTCCCGCGGAAGAAAAGCAGCATTGAATACGCCTCCCAATCTCTCGCCTCAAGATGATGCTGCGCTTCCAAATCCAGCAGCTCATTCAAATCATTTATAGTTCCGAACATTTTGAGAAAATATAACCCAACTTCTTTTAACGGGGCCGTTTTGATTATATCTTGTAGATCAACTTTATTATTCTTTTCTATGTATTTGGTGAGGAACCGTCTGGCTGATGACATAGATTTCTTGCTGATTTGTCTTGCTGTATTCGGGAGCAGGAACACCTTTGAGCCTGTGGTCTTGTGTTCGAATGTTGTGGCGACATTGCCTTCCATATCTTGAGGGTCTTTTTGGCCTTCTTCAAGTAATTTATCAGCGATAGCTTTTTTATTCCTCCTTTCAAGTTTTTTCTCTACTTTTGCGCGGCTCGGTTTCTTTTTCTTTGTTTCTTTTTTCACACCTTTAAAAGCAAAATGGTATAAAACAAAAAATTATGTAGAGATACTAACGGCTTTTGACAAGATCTGATAATGTATCTTTTATTCATGTATGTTATCATTCATGTGTCATTATCAGCTCATTTTAATCCACTGCTGGACATAGGCCTCCCCTAATGAGCGCCATAGCGCCCTGTCTTCAGCTAGTCGCATCCAGCATCTGCCAGCCTTTAGCAGATCGTCATTCTTGTATCGCTAACCTGCGAAGTGGTCGGCGGGGAAGTCGCTGCTATCCTAACCTAACCTAACCTGCAAAGGTCTCTGCGGGGAAGTCCCTGATATCCAAACCTAACCTAACCTGCAAAGTGGTCGGCGGGGAAGTCGCTGATATCCTAACCTAACCTAACCTGCAAAGTGGTCGGCGTGGAAGTGTCCCTGATATCCTAACCTAACCTGTAAAGTGGTCTGCGGGGAATTCCCTGATATCCCAACCTAAGCTAACCTGCAAAGTTCTCTGCGGGGAAGTCCCTGATGTCCCAGAGTCGGACGCAGGTGTCGCCCCCGCAGGACAGCACCTTGTCCGCGAGCCGCGGCTGCAGCCACCACGTGGCGCACTGCGCCGTCACTGTGTGCCCCCCGTATATGGCAACACACACGCGTTCCGACACGTTCCAAACCTGTATAGAAACAATCATTCCAGGTAAGTTCAAGTTCTTTATTCGTAACAATACTTAATAAGGTCAACAAAAAAATGTTATATTATTCGATTCCCGCCTCGGGACAAATATTTGTATGATCTGCAGATATTTGTTCAGGGTGTTCTGGTCGATTTCTATGTATAATAAAAAAATATTTATGTGTAATAATATTGTATTAAGTATATCACTCATCTAGATTATGTCCCTAAATATGTGTAAACTGCATGATTTATTCAAGATAGTTCTGTGTTAAAATTAAAATGTTTAATAAAATAAGTTACAGCAAAGAAGGAAAACAAAGAATACCTAGCTATATTTGAAATTTGATTTCTCATACAGATGAGAAATAGTTAAATTTGTCAGAACCAAAAAAAAAATTCATTTTCTCTGATAAAACCATAGTCAATTCTTATTATACTTTCTACCAATTATTTATCATTGGGTTTGTAATCCCGTAGTATTCAAATTATAAATATCAATAATTCTAGAAGCGCAAACATACCCTGACTGTAGCGTCACTAGATGCGGATAGCAGTTGGGCGTCACGATGCGGGTTCCAAGCGACGTGCAAAACTGGACCCTCGTGCCCCAACAGAGGGTCTAGTATTTTGAACTGCTTGGCGCCATCTGCAAACAGAACGAGGGTTATTTTAACTGTCATGGTTACTACCGCTTTGAGTACCTGTAGTACTTTAGGATTATAAATATTAGTTTTCATTTTATCTCAAATAGCAAAGAACTGAGATTTTTTATACGACTTTTGACGACCTCTGTGGCGCCCTGGGCGAAGGTTCGGCCTGCGACGCAAGAGGTTGCAGGTTCGATCCCGCCTCGGGACAAATATTTGTACGATCTGCAGATATTTGTTCAGGTTGTTCTGTAGGGCAAGCACGGGCTTTCATGGTCTAAGGTAGAATAGACAAAAATTACGTCACTTTGTCATCCAATGCGTAAATTATTAGAAATTAATTTCTTCAACTTCAATAATGTATGCAATGTATGGCGATGCGATGCCATTATTGTCTATCTATCCTAACCTAGAGAACAATCCCCGTGCTTGGCCTACTGGTCGTTTTCTATGAATAATTAAATATATCTATATATGTAATAAAAATAATATTGTATTAAGTATATCAGTCCTCTAGTACCCATAACACAAGCTCTGCTTAGCTTGGGGCTAGATGCTGTGTGGATTGTCCGGCATTATTTATTTATTATGTTAATAAACGGAACTAAGTTTATAAAGTAGGTAGGTACAAATAATTCTACTCGAGGTGAAGGGCAAAGAACTCCAGGGCTTGGTCTACGAGATCCTGAAGTCATTTAAAATGGTCACTTAAAAAGGTTACTCTTACCATGACTAGATATTTTAGTCTCCAACATTTTATAAACATGATGGCGAAATATTGTATAGTTGAAAACTCAAATCATGGTAAATATCCCACTTTCGAAGAAGCTGTGCTTCTATGAATAAAATTAATCTGAAAATATCGAACACGAGCGCTGGTAACATTACAGATAGACGTATAGTAACAAAGTATTGTATCTGTCTATGCTAATGGTTTAAAATTCAAAATAAACTAATTTCCCCTTAAACCTTACATGAATCGACACTTGGGCGTCAATTTAGGTGTCGTCATAAACAAACTAATTTGACTGGATTAAAACAATGCCAACTTTGTTGTAACTTTCGTTATGAAAGCTTTTAGTCCCGTCGTATTGACACCAATGCTTTTTACTTAGATATTGTTTAGGTACTAACCTTTCTCAAACTTGACCAAAGGAACTGAAGTGTTCATATCTTACGATGGTGCTTTTCATTGGAACTAAACCTAAACCTCACGACCATATAATAGTAACCCAGTAACCCAATAATTATCATCATTTTTTAATTGTAATTCTTTGTACCTACTAACCATTCTAATTATATAACTGTGTTACTAACGAATGGATGTTAATCTGAATATATAAATTTTATTTCAATATCTAATTATGGCTACACAGCCGATTGTAGATACAAAACGGAAAAAAAGGGTACTAACCTTTGTCATCATACTCCAATATGGCAATTTTACCATCTTTTTCGGATGATGTAACAGCGATATAGTTCTGGTAGATGGACTCCGCTTGTGAATTGGTGGTTTGACGCGGATGCCACGCGACGCTGTAGACTGTTTTCCTGAAAATATAAACAGAATGATTTAAAGCTCTGTCAAGGAGTTAACTGTTTTAAGTACTAACATTTTACTGTTTTCCTAAAAATATAAACATAATGATTTCCAGTCTTTAAAACTCGTGTCAAGGAGTTTTTCCTGTCCGAAAACAGGATGATGGTACGATAGACCTCCGTTTGACCACAATCTCACCTGATGGAAAGTGAAGATGTGGCCGACGGTGGATCACGCAGGTCTAGAAGACACCTATTCACTAAAAAAAATATAAATAATGTGTCTGTGTAAGTATATTTAGTTAGGAATTAGTTATGTTTATTAATCATTTTATTGGTATTTTATGTTATGCTAACAATTTTAAATAATCTTTGGAACACCCCTGCCTTTCTTAAATTTGGTTGCCTGGATCGCTTCTAAGCGATAATAAGCCCATTTTACTTCTCTAATACAATATCATTTATTATTTTCTTTTTCTTTTTATTGTATTATAATTTCTTAAAGTGGTCGTTGCCCGAGATACACGAAACTTATTCTTTTGCCCATTAACTCCCTTCAAACAATAGAATAAATTATACTATAATAACTATACTTACAAACAAACAAAGGTAGCACATACAACTTGGTAATCTCGATCCAGTAAAGCAATCCCTCCGTTGAAAGACCCCACCACGTGGCCTTGTGGGACACACAACACTGAAGTTATCCCCCACTTCTGCCCATCAATCTCCAACGGGATTTCTTGACCATCTGGAAATATATTTGGAATAACGATTGACTAATAATAGCCGTGTGGTGCCGGCATAGAATTTCACCACCCCAATCTTCCCGTGGGTGTCGTAAGAGGCGACTAAGGGAGACACACCGGGGGGCGGGCAGCAGCACCCTCTTCAGAACAACTTCACCGAACTGCGATCCGCAACCCGCATGCCCAGCGTGGGGATTATGGGCAACCCCCAAATGATAATGCTATCTATGGCTCCCATTAGGGGAGGCCTGTATCCAGCAGTGGACTGTTATAGGCTGGTGATATTGATGTCAATTGTAGGTAAGCAATGAGCGGTACATGCTATCTCGCTGTTGTTTTATCTGAGTTCGGTCTTTACCGGTATGTGCCGCCGGCGAATGACTGGTTACACATTGTCGGATGGTTTGTAAGTCGTCTCTCGTAGACGCAATCGAGGAGGGCGTTCTGATATTGATATTGTAATATTTGGAATCTTAAAACGTTTGACTAATAATAATATACTTAAATAAATAATGCTGTATAATCAACACAGCTTCATCTCACCTATGCTATTACGAAGGTCTAGAACCTTCTATCGACGCAGCTGAGATAATTCAGTTTTGTCTTGAATAGACTCATCTCTGGACTGAAGGTAATAATATAGATTGTTGTCTATACTCGGGCTAAACTAAATCCTACTAATACTATAAACGCGAAAGTTTGTAACTATGGATGGATGTTAGTCTTTCACGCAAAAACTACTGAAGGGATTTAGATAAAACTTAGTACACAGATAGTTTATGACCTGGAATAACATATGGGCCTCTTTCTATCCCGAAAATCCCACGGTATTTTTACGGGAGAAACAAAAATATTGAATTACGTTTACAGAATTTCTACTGCTAGTTTGTCAATTTTAGCTCTGCAGACATTCTGATTGTCGAGAGTTGATTACAAAGATCACTTGTAGGGAATGACTCGAGTCATGTTGTTGCTGCCTCTGCGAGTGGAAGTAGCTCGAGGGTGCGGGTGAATTCTGCAATGCCATCGAGGAGGGCAATTCTGTAGATTGCGAGGTAAGATAGATAATTCTTTATTTCTTAGCGTTACAAATAGAATACAATGGGTACTAAAGTTAACTTAATCTATGGCCATAGAATTGCCTTATCGCTTATAGCGATTTCTTCCAGGCGACCACGGTGAAAGGGGAACATAGGATGGTGGTGCTGAAGCTAACCTGAATACTATATTGTTTTTATATGAATAAATAAATAAATAATGCTGGACAATCAACACATCATCTACCCCCAAGCTAAGCAGAGCTTATGTTATGGGTACTAGATGACTGATATACATAATACAATATTATTAAATAGGTTTATATTTTTTATTATACATAGAAAACCACAAGAACCCTATATAACATTATATTGTTTATATTGTTAAGTTAGCCTCACCTTCGTCCATCCTATTGGCCCGGAACACCGCGAGCTCGCCGTTACCGCACGCGTATAGCTGCATCCCCTCCCCCCAGCTCAAAGAATACACCCCGTGCTTGAAGAAGTTCGGGAACGTCTTAGCTGGCTTCTCGTGGGAACCGCTCGTGTCTATGATACCGACCTGAAACACATTTATTTATTCAAACATAGAACACTAATTTTAAGATATAGCTGTTTGTTGTGCCTTAGTTCAATAAATAAATAAATAACATCATTTATTTTTTTTTATTTTACTATAAAAAAACTATCGTAGTTTGATGAATTCATTATGAATGTAAGCGGGTTAACTACGTGAGACGTGAGCCGCACTCACCCTGATGAAGTCCCTCGTTAAGGGATGAAACGTTGGTGTTCTTACAACATATAATAGGTTCGTAGTTAACCCGCTTACATTCATAATGAACATCATTTCTTATTACTGTTGCTGAGATTTGTCACACATCGGTACCCATTACGCTTACAGCATGAAATGAGCATTCTACTGGTTGTATCATTATGATGATCTGAGTCAAAGATGTAAGTAAATAAATAATTCTGGACAATTCACACAGCTTTGTCTAGCCTCAAGCTAAGCAGAGCTTGTGTATTAGATATTAGATAACTGATACACATAGGTACTCGTAATAATATACGAGTACATAGATAAATGTTTATAACTATTCATAGAAAACAACCCTGATTTGCAGATTGTACACATATTTGTCCCAAATATAACTACAATAAAATTGTAGATAGAACAAGGCGGATCATAACCCACCGCGCCACAGAGGTCAGGATAAGGAATACAGGATATATTAAAAGCGGGTTTCTGACTTAAAATAGGGCACTCGTTGATTTGGTGAAGATGCCTGAACCACAAGGGCAAATATCAATAGAGAGGAGATCTCCTTCTGTGCTGTAGGGCAATCACGCACTTATTCCAGTGGTCTTTCGACCAACAGTTGATGTCGGGTAATCGTATATCAGTTATCTGTTACAAGACTGCTGAAACAAGCGTTTGCGTGATCTAGGAACTGCCTCTCTTTTTCACTCCGAAAGTTTATTTTCTTAACGACATCTAGCGTGTTTGTTTGAAGTGCTTAGGTGTTAAGTTAGCTTCCGTTGCTTCCGATAATTCTTGCGCACCTCTATTGACATTTGCCCTTGTGGTTCAAGTAATGATGACAGAGGCCGCTACAGCATATAAAAGTAACTTACCCTAGCCTCAGCGGTGGCGAAGGCAAGTATATTTTCCTTAGTAGGGTGCCAAGCGATACTGATAATCTTGCCTTGCACGCTCTGCCAGTAAGATGTGATGACCCCACTGGACAGTTGGTCTCCCAGCTCGTTAGTTGTGTGCGTTGCCCATACTCTGATAGATCCGTCGCCGGCGGCTATAGCTATTCTGTAGGAAATAAATATATGACAATTCACACAGCAACATCTAGCACTAAGCTAAGTAGAGCTTTTTGAGCAAACAACTTCAGTTAAATAAATAAAACTAAGTTAACCTAAACTAGCATTACGGTACAGATCAAGCGAACGAGAGCGAGCGAAGCAATCGAACGCGATCAAACCAGTGTGGACGTTATGGCGAAAGCAAGCGAGCCGAAACGAACACCTTCCTTCTCCTTCGGCCGTGCTCCGCCCTCGGTTTTGCATCCGTTCGTTTGGTGTGGACACGACAACGAAAGCGAGTGAACGTTCGGTACCGATCGTCGAATCCTACTCGTAGCGTTCGCTCGCTGATACAGACCAAGCGAACGAGACGCTTATGTACCCACAAATAAACAGCATTATCCTAAATGCAAAAAAACATGCGCCGATGATTATAAATCTACTTTACTTGCGTAGGTGACCACCGAAAATTTCCCTGTTTTACTTATGTAGTCCTAATTATCTGACGTGTCGGAGAGTCCAGTAAGGTCTAATATAAAGGATGTACATAAAGCACCTGAATTTAGTCAAACTGATGAATCATATTCTATAATTGTGAATTCATTTTAATGTGTATTTAATTTTTAAATCGGGCAAACACTGGGCTCACCGCCATGCTATGAAAATGGTCATAGTTTTCCTTTACCATAATTAGACTTCAACATGTTTTCTATCGTATATTTTCATATCTACACTGCGCAGTCTTAGAGGTGCGCCCTTGCAGATTGCGTGGCACAACTATCACTTGGCCATACTCCTAATGAGCACTCAATTTACCTAATCGTCGTAGGAAAACCTCGAGTTTCCGTGCAATAGGATGACCCCGATTACACAAATTAATTTTGTTTACATAAATAACTGCAATGAAACCTCACCAACATATCCATACCATTTTTTCCTTTTCCTTAGAAAAAGATAGAGGCACGAGCATTATTCTAATCAAGGCCCCTGACCATACTTACTTCCCAGCATCATAAGCACACGATCTGACTTCATAAACGAAGGCGCCTGAGGACGTCCACACTTCAATCTTCTTTCTCTCCTTCATATCGTAACTGATCACATTCCTGTCCTGGCCAGCGGTCCACACAACCCATTTGTCAGCTTCCGGCGTGTTTAGTATATCCGGTGTTTGGACGCGAGGGGCGTTGGATGACAGGAAGAAAAGGCCACGTCTGTGTAGTGAGTGAACTACTTGCCATGTTAGCTTATTTTTGCTGTAATGTAAAATGTAGCTTATTCACCTTAAGTTATAGCAACAAATCGAACAAAGCACTAAAATTCACAGTTGAGATAATATAAATTGTTTCTATAAAGAAGGGTCGACACGACAATAGTCGACATGTACTTTTAATCGTGCAGTAAAGTGTACTCGATGAGTAAAGTACCTACTGCGAGATTAAATAAATAAATAATGCCGGACAATCCACACAGCATCATCTGCGCCTAACCCTTTTCAAGCCCCAAGCTAAGCAGAGCTTGTGTTATGGGTACTAGATGACTGATATACATAATACAATATTATTACATTATAGATATTTTTTACTATACATAAAAAATGACAAGAACACCCTGAACATCTGCAGATCGTACAAATATTTGTCCCGAGGTGGATTCTACTCCCCACCCAACTTTTAAACCTTAAACCCGAGGATTGTTTCTCTTTTGAAGATAATTAAAAAAAATCGATTATCAATGAGACTGTACTAAGTCACTGCAGGGAAAAGATCATTGGAAATATAAGCCAACATGATTCCCTCCCCTCTTTTTGTGCCACAATAGTCTATTTCGCTTAGGAATCATTCCGCTTTTTCTTTGTAACACGTATTTTTTTTTTTATTTATTTGAGGGCTTTATCGCTAAGCAATAACATCGCCCGTAAAATTATAACAAAAATATGGAAAGAAAATTTTTTTCACGTATAATTTGGAAGTTTAAATATAAATTAACATAATTATAAGATGTGAATTCCATTTAAAGCCGAGTTGACACGATCAGAGTCTGCTCGGACCGAGTGGACTCGGACTCGGGGCAACTCATACTGTGGCAACCCTTATTCGTCGTTCGAGTGCGCTCGGATTATGGGTTGCCACAATCTGAGTTGCGTCCGAGCTGACTCTGATCGTGTCAACGCGGACTTAAGTCGATTTTCGAACGAAATTTCTGAGAATGGATACGATCGTTGCTCTTTCAAATATAAAACTGGACATTCCGCACAGCACCAAAGTAAGCATAGCTCTTGTAGATAAAAACTACTGCTGATTTTTCTTCATCAACATCATCATCAGCCCATGTAAACCACAGTTGGAGGTCTAACGAGCGCCAATAGCGCCCAGTCTTCAGCTTGTCTACAGCATCTGCCTGCGGTCTTTCGCAGATCGTCATTCCATTTGGCCGGAGGGCGTCGTACACTAGGTACGTTTGCCGAGTCGCAGTCTCCACTCAAGAACACGTTTACCCCAGCAGTTGTCGACTCTTTGCGAGATATGGCCGGCCCATTGCCATTTCAGTTTGCTAATCCTTTGAACTATGTTGTATACTTTATTTCTTCGTCGTATGTATTCGATACGAATCTCATCCTGAGTATCCAAATCCAATCCTATCCTGCTGATATCTCATTAATAATTATTATAGCTCACCTGTCAAAGCTGAGAGGATTAGTCTGTAATAATTGGTTCCTGCCATCAGCAATGAGTAATACATCTGGTTTGAACCAATGTAATGTTGGCCAATTGACCCCTTTGCCTTTATCTTTTGGGTCCTTCTTGTTGAATATAAGAAAGCAAGAGGCGAGAAGTTTGCCAGTCTGTGTCCATACACGCACACCGCTGTGGAATAAAATTGTTAGAATTATCTATCTATACTAATATCATAAAGAGGGATAACTCTTTGTTTGGGTTGACTATGCACTGAAACTACTAGACCGATTTTACCTCACAAACCTATAAAATGAAGTTTCTTAATTGGACATGTTAAAACTGTGAAAGTGAATATTTATTTTATGTTTACGTACCCACAAAGCCAAGTTGCGGCTCCACTATACTCAATAATTAATATGCTGACGACCCAGAAAAACTATAAAATCATGGGTCTATCTTCAATGGTTTCAGAGTTATGGGCTTTTTACTGAAATTCATAAATTCTCTGCCCGGCGTCAAACTTTTCTATGCTGTGACTACAGATGTCAATATTTTCTGAATTTTATTTTTGTATTACAAACTCAAATAACACAGTCTTATAATGAATTGCAAAATTTAAACATATTGAGTAAATTTTTTGAAAAAAAAGACTGTTTGGTTCGGTTATTGCATCAATGATTTTCAATCGGGAAACCTTGACTCGTCATACTGAAAAAAAAATTCACCACGATATGCTGGCATGTTCTGTGGAAAGTTGGCGCAGTTATCCTAGATTTCAAAATGGTATCATACGTCACACTTTTCTTCTTTAAATAATAGTAAAATAATGATTTTCTGAAATAAGACCTAAATTCAAAACAGTTTCACAAGGAACATTTTCACACGCAAGGGTAGATGGATAGTAGGTGCTTCAATATTAGACCTTTTTTAAGTCTTTGTAAACTATTTGCCACAGTTCTTTGTATAAAAAAAGCCTCGTTGCACTTGATTATTTTTGAAAAATTTAAATTATAATTAATCCTAGCTTTCTTTTGGCTATCTGAATGATTTGTTCGAGACTCCTAGGAGACTACGATGACGTAGTTTTAAATGCAGTTCAAGAAAAACGGTAGGTACCTCAGTTCGTGCAATGGAAGAAAATGCGGGAGTATCCAAATTGTCAACAAATACCAACCCTATCACGTGAGTCAAGTAAAAAGTTTACTACCTCGTCATTACCCTCAAAAAACATATTTTTGCGAACATTGTTCTGCAAAAATTAATTCTATGATGGGTAATCACGCATAACGTTCGACATTCGGGTAATATCCTGATAACGCCTGGCTCGGGCGCTAGGGTTATATCCACATTATGCGTAAATGAGATGCATGTTTGCATATTCGGCCGCCGAGTAGACATAATTCAGATTACCAGGAATCGCAGAACACGAATAACAGATTTTTAAATTTTATATTGCAAAACATTCAGGTATACAAAAGAAAGTCAGGATTGATTAATTATTTAAATTTTTCAAAAAAAAATCAAGCCCAACGAGGCATTTTTATACAAAGAACTGTGGCAAATAGTTTGCAAAGACTTAAAAAAGGTCTAATATTGAAGCACCTACTAATCCATCTACCCTTGCGTTTGAAAATGTTCCTTGTGAAACTTTTTTTAAATTTAGATCGCATTTCAGAAAATCAATATTTTACTATTATTTAAAGAAGAAAAGTGTGACGTATGATACTATTTTGAAATCTAGGATAACTGCGCCAACTTTCCACAGAACATGCCAGCCTATCGTGGTGAATTTTTTTTTCAGTATGACGAGTCAAAGTTTCCCGATTGAAAATCATTGATGAAATAAACGAACCAAACAGTCTTTTTTTTCAAAAACTTTACTCAATATGTTTAAATTTTGCAATTGATTATAAGACTGTGTTATTTGAGTTTGTAATACAAATAAAATTCAGAAAATATTGACATCTGTAGTCACAGCATAGAAAAGTTTGACGCCGGGCAGATAATTTATGATTTTCAGTAAAAAGCCCATAACTCTGAAACCATTGAAGATAGATCCATGATTTTATAGTTTTTCTGGGTCGTCATGAACCCACTTGTCCGGCGTTTTCAGGTTGACGTTGAGTTACGGAACACCTGTATAATATAAATCGCTTTTTATAATGTGTTTAGGCAAAAAATTAGTATGCCCTACTTACCCATATTTACCAATTGATGCCAATAAATGTGCATATTCATTATTATCAAGATTTTTATGCACTTCACTTTCCTCAGTTAAGTCTTTACAATCTCCATCGCCTTTTTCTTCCACATGGGCATTGTCCAAGGCCTCCACTAGAGATTCGATAGATGGCTCCGGTTCATTCTTTTTCTTCAAAATCTCTGCTTTCAGCTTCTCACATTCAGCTAAGAAGTCATCTTTAGGCTCCTCTTTAACTTTCACAACAATCTCTTCTGGTTCATATTTCTTATGCCCAAATTCGTTGGCCTCATGGTCTTTATAAACATCAAACATATCATCTTCGGGGATAATAACCTCTTCTTCTTCATTAACTTCTTTCTTTTCCTTCTCTTTTTGGTCCTTTTCTTCTAAAGCTTTTTCTAATTCTTCACTAGGCTCTTGGTCATTTCGAATTCTGTCCATTCGACTTGATGCGCTAAAACTTGCCTTGGGTTTGTGTTTTTCTTTGGAGAAACTTTTATTTACAGTAACAGCATATTGTGGGCACCAGCAGACTCTGTTGATTTCATCATCTTGAGCACGAACTTTATAGATAAGTTTACTACTCATACCTGAAACATTAAGACTTTTATAAAAATCAGACATTCTACATAATGATTGCTCATGGAAACATTTTATTTTTTTAGAGTTGACCAGACTGTTGCAGTTGCCTGCCATGTCACATGAGTTTACGGTTAAATTACTGATTATATTTAAGATTATATTTTTCTGACAGTTATATTTTAGAATTATTTATTCTTAAATAATTTATTACCACTTATATCTACGACAAATATTACTCCTTGTCGTGTTCCAACAGCTACATGCAATTGTTTGTGTGGTGAGCTACTTATGCATGTTGGTCTGAAGTTCCTCAAATGTGTAGAATATCGCTTAACAACATTTGTGTTCAGATCCCATTTGCACAAATTACCAAAGCTACCAACAGAAACAGCGTAAGTGTGAATGCTGTAGCATACACCTACCAATTCCTGAAATGAATAAGGGTAAAATAGTAAACATAATAAGGATAAAAAGTAAACTAAAACAAATCAAAACTACTAAACAAATCATGCTGAAATTTTGCATACCAGCAGGTAAGCTGTAAGAATCAAATACAAACAATGTGTGCAAAGGTGCCATTAGAAACTAGTTAGTAATAAAGAGGTCATCAAACCCGAAGATGGTAAGAAATAATACCTCTTTTATAACACTGTGCTCTTCATGACAGTGCATGTAAAATACAGTCCATCCTTCTTCCTTCAATTCAAGAGACCATTCTTTAACTACTCCATCAAGGCTTCCAGTTATTACATGCCTTTTTTCTGGCCATTCCGAAGATATATCCACACTTACTATCCTAAAAATTTAAAAATACCATGTGAAAGGCCCTAATTGAATGACATCCAAAAACAGAGGTACACATCAACTTCACAGCTGAACATGCCTGCCCGAACAATGTTGTTTTTGCCTTACTTAGCAGTAAACCAAGGATCAAACTGTCAGAAATTGCATACAATAATAAGGTTGAAGGAATAACTTTCAAATAATTTATGCATTCTATGACAAAGTGACATTTTCTATCTATTCTTTAAAAAACCACCTGCTTGTTGTAAAGGAAGTGATTACAATGGATGTTTTTAAATTCATAGGATACTATTGTCCTTCCTCTCTTAGGTTCTCATAATTAACATGGGCTGAGTGGTACCAGTCGATTTATAAACCGAAATGGCTTGGTTCAGAAATACATAAACAAATGTGAAAACTTTATTGGCCACAGAATCTGAGCATAGGGTACAAACGAGTGAACTAATGTATTTAAAAATTGTGTAGCGGATACGTAAATAAATAAATAAAGCCGGACAATCCACACAGCATTATTTTTTTTCAAGTGGCCTAATCGTTTGTGGAACTGTAAACAGCCGTGAGTATAGTTGCGGATGAATGATGTGATTATTTAGGGAGGGTATTTTATGAGCACGTGGATTATCAATAAGTAATGAACTTACTTCTCTTTGTGAGCCCTGTGAGTGATGTGGGCTCTAAACCGTTGCTTGCTGTCGATTGTCCCGAAAGTATCTGAAGGCAGTGGCTCCAGAAAGCACAGACTTTTGGACGGACCTCCGTATACTACCCATCCATCATTGCTAGCCGCCAATATAGACGTTTGGAACCAATTTGGAGACGGAATTACTATTGTCTCGTCCATATCAATAATATAAACGGTATTATCAAGCGTTTACTCGAAACGAAAAACACTAAAAAATCAACCTTTACCTACAACAATACAAAGCCGGTCAGTCAGTCAGAACAGAAGTATCAACCAATAGTTTGTTTTGGGCTGCGTTCACAACCTACGCTCGAGCGCGCTCGGAGTGCAACTAGGTCGTTCATAACCTCAGGGGAAACTCTCGGTTGTTATTAACTAGAGCGTTCACAACCTCCGACGGTTGCAACTTTTTACCGGTGTAATTCGATCTCTGAAAAACGATCATATGGAATTGTTGTAATTGTCGAATTTGACACGGAAGCAATATTGGACTACCAGTCTCTTTCTCACAACAGTGGTTTAACGTTAGGAAAAATCAATACACACTCTTTTTATCAGCGCCTTCTTCCTGGTTTCATTGTCACGGATGCCCATTCTATTCAACGTGTTTGTTTACATGTCAGGAGAAGTCATTGTGAGATTTTTATGTTTTGCCCGTGTTTTCGACTTATTTATTGAGCAAAACTGTAATATAAATTGAAAATCATATAGAAGAGGTACCATGAAGTGTTCTGTAGCAGGCTGAGGCCTATGCCAAAGCAAAAACAGGCCGAATCTAACTTTACACCGGTAAGTGGCTAACATTTCGTTAAATTGGTGTCTATTGTACATTGTATTTTGATATAAAGTGTGTAAAAACCTATTATTTTGAATCATCTTTATTGTGAGCTGTAGAAACCCGCAATATTCTCAATATTTCATTCACATCGCAGACGTAAAAACCGGTGCTAGTGTTGAACATCATCGAACATCGAACGTTATCGATAAATTAGGTAAGGTCAGTATGGGTACCTAAGTGTAACTATTGGGCAAGTGTAGAGGACTTTTTTATTACGAAAACCATTTGAAAACCATTTTTGGATTCAAAATAAACTTTGACAAAAATATGACACACTGCCCCGTGTTGACCTTAGAGGTGCAAGTCCATCTTAACGGACTTGAACCTCTCCACACAAGACCACCGGACACAAAACCACTGATGATGTGTTGACCTTAATAAGTTACGTATTTTTTCTTGTTTTAGTTTACCAAGAAACGAAAGCCGGCGGAGGGAATCGTAAGAAAATATTGGCTTAGAAAATATCCGGCCAGGAACTCAAGACATTCATGTTTGCACATCGCACTTTGAAGAGAGTGCATTCAAATCAGAAAAGCTTCCAAAACGTCAGGTTATAACAAAATACAAAATATATGCGATCAATACAGTTAAAACAGTGTTTTATTACATATCCTGCTTCACCTCCAGTAAACTCTCGGATCCAGCTCCAATTCCGAAAATGAGGGTTTCCTTCGATTTCTCCGGGATCCCACCATCAGATCCTGACTTGGTTCCAATGGGACCACCTCAGAAATGCGCTCTTCATAACATAGTATAAAACAAAGTCGCATCCCGCTGTCTGTCTGTCCTTCCCTATGTATGCTTAAATCATTAAAACTACGCAACGGATTTGGATGCGGTTGTTTTAAATAGATAGAGTGATTTAAGAGGTAGGTTTACATGTATAATACATCCATAATATAGTAGAGGAACACTGACAATTTAAGAGGTTTCCGTGCAAAGCCGGGGCGGGTCGCTGAAAAATGTAAATATATTTTCCCGTCGCCTATAAGTAAGTTCGTTCTGACCTTACTTTACAGTGGCGCTAACTGGTGAGTACAAAAACGGTAGCCCTCATTGATACAAAAAAAATATACAGTTGAACATAGAACCTTTCCTTTTTTGATGTCGATTAAAAAGACAAGCTCGTCCATCGATATAATGTTATCGACTAGACGAACAAGTGAACATCCCTAATCCGCCATGTTGTTCTACCGATTTGTTTACTTATGTATCCAAGGAAAGTACATGCTTAGGGCACTTCCATAGACAATCGTTTTTCTGAGAATTCGATCGACGAAAAACACTGACATTGACAGCTGTCATATTTTCCGTTGTCATAGTTTGTTATCTACTTAAATATCAAGATTTCTACAGTAAATTTCAAAATTTTCAGTATTTATCAGTTATAGATCGTAGTTACAGTCAGTAGAAACAATTTACCTCAAAGTAACCGCAAAACAAAAACAAAACAAACGAACGTCCGGCAACTGTAACGTCAGTTTTGTCATGATAATGTCAACTTTGACGTTAAACAACCGACTCGTTCTGAACCTTTGGGTAAGTTAAAATTTACACCAAACAACCGCACCCTGAGCCTCTGAACGCACCCTTGTGGAGAGAGACAAAGTCAATTCTTTAAATTTTATTCCGTCCGGCTTATTATTTTTTTTTTCCGTTTTTTTGTCCTTTGTTTATGGCTGAATCAGGCTAAAGCTATTTTGGCCGAACTAAAAGCATTTAGGCTCGCCGATACCAGCTGGCCCAGATTAGAGGGAGTATAGAACAAAACTCAATAAAACAACTGCTACAATTGTGGTTTCTTCCCAAGACCCGGTATCATGCCTCGAGCGCCATATTTTATTCTGTCGCTCTATCATAATTGCCAGATACGGGGAGGCTCCACTTAAGTTGTCAGTGTCATTTTGACAGAACCAAAGACAGAAGGGGTCTATATCTCTATGGTAACAGAACTCTTTCCAACGACTAGTGCTTCACCAGGCTACCCAAAACACCATCTGCGTCTTTACGGCCTACCTGACATGCGGCCGTCCGCGGACGCTAGTCTTAGCCACCACGACCACATATATGGTAGGTACCTAGAATAACTAAGTTGTTGACCACCTTGATACTTAGCCACTTACACAAAACTATGACAGATCCACACCGTCTTGTCGGAGAAATAGCCTCCACCATGCCAGCCCGATGAACAGCCACTCTCAGCCCGGAGAAATAGCCAACAAAAATCTCGCTAGCCTGGCTTATCTAGCTGGTACGATTTGGGATCGCAATTGACTCGATGATACTCACCTTGGAGCATCCACGCTCCTCGCAATCACCACAGACAGTGCTGAAATGCACAAAGACCCAAAATTACACAAAATCGCTCGTCCAACCTGACAATAAACCTTCCGAGATCAACGCACGGATCAGTCAGACACAAGTTGGCCCCGCCGCCGCTCGCACGTTACTTACTGCAGCACAGACACCCTGCCGACACCTCCATCCACAAACTAAGAATGTTGCTAGCTTCAGCCCGCGATACGTTGAAGGTTAAAACATCAACATAGAATAACCACACTCAACTTCTTTTGCCATCCACAACGCTCCATTTCGTGAGAACGGCCCTAGTATAGGCCCCACTCATGTGCAGACAACTAGGAAACAACCAGTTACCGACAGTTACCGACCACAGATGAGATCCGCGGTGGTACTACCAGAGAGATGAGAGGACCCGAAACAAAAACACATCAGTTATCAATAACCCAACACTGAATTAATCAGACTAGACTCACAAGATGGAACTATCTCCACAAACAAACAACATCCGATCACTGTTAAGAGACAACACAAAATTGAACGATGCACACACCAGCTCTGCCATGCAACACTGTATGCATGTGCGACACCACACTCAATATGCCCAACCACACTAGTCCAGTCAGATGGAGGACTAATCTTGGGTGTAGGGACCCAAGATGCCAACACGACTCTTCCATGCAACACCGTTTGCATGTAGAACCAATATTGAGACACCGTACCCAATATGCCAGCCCACACTTGTCCAGTCAGACATCACCGTTTATGTCTGGAGGACTAATCTTAGGTGTAGGAACCCAAGGGCGTCGCCAGCCCACGGCCCAGGGGGGGGGCAAGCTGTAGTAAATCGAAGTCAAAAAATGTACTTACGATAACATGGGCTAATGATTATGTACCTACGCTAACTTTATCCAAGCAATTTTCAAGGCAAAGTGTTTAAAATTTTCCTATTTGCCTGGTCCGGAAACAATATGATCTAAAACATTCAAAACTACAAGTGAATGAGCCAGCACGACAACTATTGTAAATTTTTCGGCTCATTAGGTACCTAGTAACAAAAAAATCCTAACAGCCTGCAATGAGAGCCCATATTTCGTAGTGTGCGGCCGCTTGAAATAGTCGAAACTGAAGCCTACAATAAACGGCGAGCGGAGCGAGCCGCGATTTTTTTTTGAGACTTATTCGGATGTACCTATGCTAAAAATTTTTAAGAGAAGTTATAATATTGTACTAACCGTCACTACTTACTCCTACTGATAGTGAATTTATGCGGGATGTATCGGCAAAGCAAGACAATAGCAGGACTTTCGTAGTTTTGCAGTTGGCTAGGTACATTTTTTTTACCTCTAGGGGGGGGCAGCTGCCCCCTCTGCCCCCCCCTGGCGACGCCCTTGGAACCCAAGATGCCAACACGACTCTGCCATGCAACACTGTATGCATGTAGAGCCAATATTGAGATACCGTTCTCAATATGCCCATTTGTACCACCATGTACAACCCACTAAGTCCAAGAAACCGAGGAAAAACGAAAAACAACAACCCTGATTGTATAGAAACAGAATGAAACCATGTGAACAAGAGAAAACAACAAAACACATCAAAAGCTATAGTAGAATACAACGCAAGAAAGTCCAGAGTAAACAACAAAACACATCTAAAGCTGTAGTAGAAAGTAAACGACAACATAATAAATCACACAGCATGATTATCTGTGTTTGCGGGTAGCTATACTGTTAGGTATTAGAAAGAAGGTATTTTTGTTTATACTTACTTCACTTCTCAACATCAATATCAAGTCTGTAATTTTCTTGTTTATTTTAGTAACATGTGCAACATAACATTACACAATTCTGAATGAGTACCTAACTGAACAGATACATGAAGGTAACACAGTAGAACAGCAACTTAATACAAAGTGTTGGGTATTTCATAACAATCAACAGAAAAATAATTTTATTGTTTCATTCTGTTTTTTTTTGTTATAAAAACAAACACTTACTTGGAAACCCAAACCAACAATCAGACAGGTTGATGTGGCCTATCTTAATCAACAGGCACCCTTCATTCTCTTACCGACCATGTAAAGTTGATTTTCTATGACATCCCATCATCAGGCTCCATTTTGTATTGCAACATGGATGTCCTTGTTACCCTGTACCACCTCTATGCTGAATGTAGCTTCATCACACTGTATGGCATTCTCCATTTTGACAGAAATCTGAAAACAATAAATCACAGCAGAAAGATGCAACATAGGTGCCCTCTCCCACCTCAGTACATCATCGTTCACACTTTGGGACACATTATCACCAGCTATGCCATAGGGTCACATTGAACAGCTTTGATCAAGTATTGAATCACCTACTTGTGACTTTGTTGAACCAAGAAAGTTTAGTTTCTTTCTCAAGATTTTTCTTCAGTTTGGGTTAATTAAATTTAGGTATGGTCACATCAAATTAATTAACTTGAACTGCTTGCAAAGTTAACATGCTACCTTTAGTACCTTGGTATGTACAAATCAATTGAGCGTTAACAAAACCAATAATTTTAATGTGGAACGATCAGACCTTACCATCACATCTATTACAAACCCTTGCAGAACCGAAAATCCATAGAGCTTGCTATTACCACAGGATACTAGGGATCGTGATATTTCCTGTACGTTTAACGGCGCAGAATTATCCTTTTTGCCGCGTCCCGGTTCATTTCCGATTAGCAAGCCATTGGACGCCATTTTGATGTGAAACCTTTTCCTTTTCCAAGAATACTCTTATTGGAAAACCATGTGGGCGTGAAGACATGGGTTACATCCCACTTCTGATTTAGGCTCGCCGATACCAGCTGGCCCAGATTAGAGGGAGTATAGAACAAAACTCAATAAAACAACTGCTACAATTGTGGTTTCTTCCCAAGACCCGGTGTCATGCCTCGAGCGCCATATTTTATTCTGTCGCTCTATCATGATTGCCAGATACGGGTGAGGATGGATACGGGGAGGCTCCACTTCAGTTGTCAGTGTCATTTTGACAGAACCAAAGACAGAAGGGATCTATATCTCTATGGTAACAGAACTCTTTCCAACGACTAATGCTTCACCAGGCTTACCATAGAGATATAGACCCCTTCTGTCTTTTGTTCTGTCAAAATGACACTGACAACTGAAGTGAAGCCTCCCCGTATCTGGCAATCATGATAGAGCGACAGAGGAAAAATATGGCGCTCGAGGCATGACACCGGATCTTGGGAAGAAACCACAATTGTAGCAGTTGTTTTATTGAGTTTTGGTCTATTAGTATCTACAGACGCTCCGATTCGGTTGGTGCCAGCCATATTGGAACCGACATAGCAACCATTCCAACATTGCTACAGATTGTCCGACGGTTGGCCTTCCAACCATCAGTTGACTTTGCTATGAATATGAAGTAGTGAACGGACGTCTTGCCACCTGATGCCGTCGATCGCCGATGCATAAACATCATTCTAATATTATAATATTTTTATTGGGAAAGCCTTTATTAACAAATAAATTACAATGATCTATCTAACTAAATAAAAAAACACTAGTATTTACAATTGAAACAATTGAGCTAACTGCAGACTGTTGCGAACAAACTACAGGTAGCTCAACTGATCCATATCAATACCAGTTGGAAGTGTACCCAAGATGCTGGCTGCATTGCCACGTTGTATGGCAATGCTGATGCGCTGCGCCAGATATTGACCAGCTCTCGGGTCACACGTCGTCGCTTCGAATATAATAATAATATTATATAATAATATTTTATTGTTGCTATTTTATCTAAAAATGCTAAAATAGCAACAACGTTTTTTAAAGTAGCCGCACTGTCATTTTTTTTTAAAAGTCCAGTATAATCAAATACGCTTGATTTCTGGCATCTCTATTGGCGTAATCTTTGTGACTTAAGTCCCACAAACAGGGAAAGTCTTTATTAAGTTCAAGTAACTTTATTATTATGTCACGTTCGGTGACCGTAACTCCCTTGGCGTTCATGTTGACGTCCTACATCGGCGGCGTTGCGAATGCGACTGAGCCGATTTGGTCGGAACAAAGCTTCCAAACGTTCCGATTTGGTTGGACTGGATAGGAATTTGGTTTGGTCGGATTGCCGGCGCATCCGACCACGTCCAACCAAAATTAATAATAATTATGTCGGACCGACCGCTCTCCTCACTTTCCGATTTGGCCGTGGTCGGATGGTTGGCACCAACCGAATCGGAGTGTCTGTAGATACCTTATACTCCCTCTAATCTGGGCCAGCTGGTATCGGCGAGCCTAAAAGCATTTAGGCTCGCCGAGCCTAATGCTTTTAGGCTCAACAATTGTGGTTTCTTCCCAAGACCCGGTGTCATGCCTCGAGCGATATTTTTCCTCTGTCGCTCTTGAGGTCGCTCTATCATGATTGCCAGATACGGGGAGGCTCCACTTCAGTTGTCAGTGTCATTTTGACATAACCAAAGACAGAAAGGGTCTATATCTCTATGGTAACAAAACCCTTTCCAACGACTAAAGCTTCACCAGGCTACCCAAAACACCAACTGCGTCTATAAGCATTAAAAAATAATCCTTAGCCTGAAGTCTTTCGATAATTATGATGATAAAGCCACAGGTTAATTATTTTTCTCGTATAGCGAGTTTGATTCCCGGGTCAACTTTGTAACTATTTAATCGTGGGATGACAAGTAAAACTCATTAATTGCATTTGTAGTTAATTAGAGAAAATGAGGTTTTAAACTTATTTTGTTATTAAAAATCTGATTTTAGCTATAGATCTTTGAATTTGTGGTGACTGTTAGAATAACGGATATCCTACACAACCTAAAATAACTTTTATTAAAAAAGTTAAATTATACTTGTTATTTATAAAAATGTACTTAATGAGTTTTACCTGCTTTGAGTTTACTCATGTATAGGTATTTAATGAAACAATAAATGCTATTGTATTAAAAAGTTAAAAATTTAAAAATTGTGCCGTGTGGTGCCGGCATAGAATTTCACCACCCCACCTTCCCGTGGGTGTCGTAAGAGGCGACTTAGGGAAACACACCGGGGGGTGGGCAGCAGCGCCCTCTGCAGAAGAACCACCGTACTGCGATCCCGAACCCGCACCTTATCTTTGTCTTTATTTCTATTTTTAATTGTAAATGCAGCCAATTCCTGTCGGTTATAAAAATCTTTGTAAGTTAAAACATGCACTTTATAATAATTTCAAATTAGAACGACAGATCTAAAACAACTCAACATAGGTAAATTAACTAAAACCCTATTCTTTGCATCACATTTTTAACTAAGATAAGAAACGTCAACCTAATTTTAGGAAGCATCTAATTAGACTGACAGATTTCAAATTAGAACGACAGATCTAAAACAACTCAACATAGGTAAATTAACTAAAACCCTATTCTTTGCATCACATTTTTAACTAAGATAAGAAACGTCGACCTAATTTTAGAAAGCATCTAATTTGCTCATGATTAAAATGTATACTTATTAAAAAATATATTTTGGCACAGATCTAGTGAAAAACGGGAAGATTATTTTGTGAAAAGTGGAAAATGGATTTGTTGTAGCTGCAGTGGTAAATTCGAGGGAAAGGTGTTTATTATTTGCCACTTCCTCGTTTGGTACCTAACCTAGCCATATCTTCATGGATTTCATCCAGCATGCGTAAAGTTTTAGCAGGTAGCACCTAGGTACCTATCAAAAACCAACATTGGCTAACCTAACCTAACTTAGAAAACCTAAAATTTAAGTTAGGAATCCTAAACAACAGAATCGACACCATTGTCGACCAAAGTCGGAACGGCAATTTCATAGGTAAAGACCTAATATTTATCATTGCTCTTATTTTTGCCTCTTTTATTCCTAGCAGATTTAAGAATCTGATTCATGCAGTAGGCACTATTGTGTTTCTTGGCTGCTTCTATAGCGTGCAGTGAGTGCATGGAATCACACTCCATGTACGTACGTATGACCCGACTCCAAATACTTGAGTTCTATCTTCGTCAAATGTTCAATATCCTGAGCAATATAGAGCAACATAGCCGCTACTTGCTGATTTCTGTTTACCCCCCGCGTTGGTTGACGTACAGTTAGTGACGTAAAGTAGTGATCCGGCCGTATTATGTTGCCAGCACAAAGTCATTAAATACACAAAATGAACTTTACCTGCCGGATTTTTCTTTCGAAGCGGTAGATGATGATTATTACATTATTTTAGATGGCAAAAATAGGCAAGTACGTACTTGGTGACTTTTTCTTGTAAACGTTAATGCAAAAATAATGAACTTAGTGAATAAAAGTCATTCTTGCCAAAAACTGTACTTAGTGAGTTTTTCTTGTCACCCTACGTAATATTGATGAATACAGTTAAAATTGTTTTTTTTTTATTTGAATAAATTCTTTTTTCATTCTGTTCATGCTGTGATACATTAAAATTAAACAACACTACTCCAATTGTATTTTGCATGATAAATGGCGTTTTATTGGGGGACTCCCAACAAAAAAATCACTAAATTACTCGTCACATGGCCACAGATTGTGGCACTGCTTGACACAGCGCGCTACCTTATTGTGGTTGTCCTGTGTGTTAGATAAATAATCTTGATGCATAATTTTGATATTCATTCTTCTAAAAATTCATTCTACTTAAACGTTCAGGCCACTAGAGCGGCCAAAAACTTTTATATATATAAAGACGTTTAGGATACTCCATATCAGATACTGGCAGAGTCGCAGCGAAAAGCAAGCAGTGCCAAAAAAAAGAAGTTGAAGTATTTCCTTTAAGTCTCACTCTAAGTACGTAAAGTGAGTATCCTTTAATTTAGAGGAACTGATGATTACCATCCTATGAGAGAGAGAGAGAGAGAGAGAGAAGGATGGATGCCTAATGCACGAAAAGAAATGAGATGGAATGATCACATTGCTAACTAGCTCATCGTGCCGGTTTTTTCATTATTACGCACTAGAATGTGCGGAACAAATAAGCCAGAACATCGCGGATATGGCGTACAACATTATTGTATTCTAACAGTCTATTTTGAGTACGTTAAAAGTGATACAGTGTACTTTGCGGTCGTTCCTGCAAAACATTATGTTAATAAATTGCAATAAACTTAACCCGAAGAAATGAATATATAAAAAAAGAGAATGAATTTCTTAGAATGATGTGTCCGCCTGTTATTAGTGTATATTTAAGAACCTTAAATAAGTGCTTAGGTTTAAAAATGTGCCATATATACGCGGTTGGCGTTCCAATAAATAAATAAATAAACCCGACCCCCGCGTATTCACGGCACGAGTAGGTACTGACCATCTGTATGAGTACCTACTGAGACTGAATTTCATATAAGAAAGAAGAAGAGTTCTCAAGTTGTCATTGTCATGATTGTCAGTCAGGTAATTCAAATTCACGTAATTCAGTAATTTAATGTCATTACAGTAATGTGTATTGGTATGAAAATTGCGTTTGGGATTTTCTTATTTGTATATTTACCAATAATTTTGTTTTTCTTGTTGTTTTGCTATTTTTAAAGGAATAATATTCAACTAAAACTTGGAAAACGTTATTTTCTTCACCGCATCCAATAAAAAAGAAACCCAGCCATGGCTCATTACAAAGGTGCTGCATCGGAAGCTGGCAGAGCCATGCACCTGATGAAGAAAAGAGAAAAAGCTCAGCAAGAAATAGAACTACGCAAGAAAAAAATTGAGGAAGATCTCAAAATTGATAATATTGAAAACAAATTCGCTACTCATTATGATGCAGTGGAACAACAACTCAAGAGCTCCACCATTGGGTTGGTCACTCTTGATGAGATGAAAGCAAAACAGGAACACATAGTACGAGAGAGAGAAAAGAAATTGGCCCAGAAAAAAGCAGAAAAGGAGAAGGAAAAACTAAAAGAAATTGAAGCCAAGCTAGCTCAGAAAAACAAACAGAAAAGACAGGTATGGTATGAGTGACCTATAAACCTACCAAGTCCAAGTTTTACCAGCACATAAGGTTTCTGTTCCATGCCATCACACAATACCTACAATATATGTTGTATTTTATTTGTAGCATACATTATAGAGTTTTATGGTAGTGCAAAGTGTGAATTTAATAATACTTACACAAAAACAAAAGGTAAAACTACAACATCTCATTGCAGATTCAAGCTCTATCATTTGATATGAATAATGAAGAGTCGGAGGAAGAGGATGATGAGGAATCGGGCTCAAGTGAGGAAAAGGCTGAAAAAAGCTGGCGAAATAAAGAGGAACCTGTATGAAAACTTTTTTCTTACTAACTTCTGCTTGCAACTATGTAATATATATTCTATTGAATATATCAGTCATCTAGTACCCATAACATAAGCTCTGCTCTGCTTGGGGCTAGATGAAGCTGCATGGCTTGTCCAACAGCATGTTATTGTATCTCATTTCCATAATGATGCCACAATCCTTTGGAAGGCATGTGTGGGTCCATAGCCAACAGTGCAGAAGCACTTTATGAAGGAGTTAATTTTAAAGGTGGCGTGTAGCTTCCCTTAGCTTAGCTTAGCTCGCCCATAGCGGGTATCATAGTTTGCACAATATGATACACCTGGAGATGATGTCAGCTAGGTGTAGATAAGGAAAATTTACTTTTAAAATTATTATTTACTTTGTTTACACAATAGCACACACTGGGCACACACTATCAATGAAAAAAATTTAATAAGACTAAATATTAGGCCCAGATAAAACCTCACAAATTCTTCTACTTATTGCAAAGTTAAATAAAGCTGAGACAACCCAATCATGTCTAACATTTAAAGTTTATATGACAATAAGACATTTGATAATAAATATCTAACTACATTATTGTATTGTATTAAGTATATCTGTCATCTAGTCATTCTTAAATAACACAAGGTCTGCCTAACTTTTATGACATGTAACAAGCATATCAATAAATAATCTAAATCTGAATCTTGGGGCTAGATGCTGCTGTGTGGATTGTCCAGCATTATTTGTTTAGGAAAGAGTTAATGACCAACTGTGGACTATCATGATGACGCTATGTTATCCCTTAGGCTAGTCCAACTATTTTGGTATGGTAAAAACAGGGGGTTTGTAATAGCCTTAATTATGTTATTGTTGTTATGTCCAATAAAACACCATATTTTAGTAAATATGTGTATTGTGCTATAATAGGTAGCAAATCACGAACTGGTTCCGACATGAACCCGTACTGATGCCCTAACTTAGTCAACCTTGTTATACAAACAAGGTCTGGACATGTTACATACATAACAATTGTGTTACTGTTTTACAGATTCTCAAGAAAATCCGTAAAAATCCTGATGTAGACACCTCATTCCTGCCTGACAGAGAGCGAGAGGAGGCCGATCTGAAGCTCCGTGAAGAACTGCGCCTCGAGTGGGTGATGACACAGGCCAGCCTGAAGGATGAACCTATCACTGTTACCTTCAGCTACTGGGATGGCTCTGGACATAGGCGGAATGTCACTTTGAAGAAAGGTTTGATAAATCTATACTAATATTATTAAGAGGAAAGATTTGATTGTTTGTTGTTTGAATTTAATAGGCTCTGAAACTACGGGACAGATCTTAAAAAATATTACACCATTAGAATCCTAAATTTTCCCTGATGAACTTAGGCTATAGAATATTTACAAAAAAGTTAGGGATCCTCATGAAAAATTCCATTTTTGTTTAATACCAGTGCGAAGCCAGGACGGCCGCGCGCTAGTATTATAATTATAATGTAAGCAATTTGGTTCCAGGTAATTCCATCTACCAATTCCTGCAGAGATGCCTGGACACACTTCGGACAGACTTCAGTGAGTTGAAGACGGTCACAGCAGATCAACTAATGTATGTGAAGGAGGACCTTATTCTACCCCACCATTACACATTCTACGATTTCATTGTTACTAAGGTATGTCTGGAGTGGAAATGGGCGGGGCTTGGCTAGACTTATTTCTTTATCTATAGGTGAAAGTTATATAACAAAAAGATTAGGTACGTGCTCCACGTCGAACACTCGGGACTTTCTGAGAATAACTTTTTGGTCCAGTTAGTTTGTACCCCATAAATGTGTCTAAGTGAGTAGGGTACAAACTAACTGGACCAAAAAGTGATTCCAAGAAAAGTCTGTGTGTTCGCCGTATAGCATGTTTTAGTTGCTAAATATAACAACTTTCTACTTGCATGCAGAGCAGAGACCTAGGTAATGCATGCAAGTAGAAAGTTTTTTTTTTATAATATTATTTTGTGTAAGTTATTTTACCAGCTTTAAGTTTCATACAACCATTACATATTAGTCGACATCTGGATTTAAGTGCCCATATCGCGCTGTTTTTATTACCGTGGTTATGTAGGTTGTAATATAAAATGTATATAAAAATTTAATATAAATATGCAGCAGATAAAAGTGGCCCGTATGTTATTCCAGGTATTAACTCAGTTTAATACCTGGAATAACATATGGGCCACCAAGTTTAATGAGTTTTTGCTTGAAAGAGTTACTGGAGTCCATCCATACTTACAAACTTTCACGTTTATGTTTTAGTAGGATGGAGCGACACGTTTATCACCCCCGTATATCTCGCAAGCACGCCCAAGAACATATTTCTCTCTTCTCTGTAGAATAGATAGACTGACAATAAACGTAGCTAAGAAAAGTCAGGGCAGATACTAACCCTGGCATTGCATGTTACGACAAGGTTACATTAATACTCACATAAAATGCACTCATTAAAATAAATACAGCTTTTATGCATTCCTTACAGTTTAATGCATCTGCTGACAAAAAGTTAAATGCTGTTTATGACCATAAGAAGGCTGATATCTTTCAAAAATAAATTGTTGCTGGCCTTCAATAAGGAAATCATTAAAATGTCGAAACCTTCCTTACTTTATTACCGAGCTTGGAAGCATTTTTATAGATACAGGGTGTAGCAAAATATAGGGATCTTATTTTATTGAATTTGAAATATGTCCCAAAATGCTAGCACTTTTCTTTGTTATTATTTAATCTATTTACGTAACATGCATGACACGATCACTTTGTGTAAGTAGGTACTTATCAAGTTGTTTCTGGCTAAACCAGATCCTAAATACAAAAATTATCGAAATTTAAGAAATCGTTGAACCAAAGGGGCTTATTCCTAACTCTCGGTTTTGAGAAGCCCCTTTTAGCCAATATTTCTTGGCTTTAGTAAATAATGCAATAATTAATTTCAGGCCCGAGGCAAAAGTGGTCCTCTGTTTCAATTCGACGTATCCGATGACATCAGACTTGTTAATGACGCCTCTCAAGAGAAACAAGATTCCCATGCTGGGAAAGTACTTCTAAGGTAAAATTTTGGATTTTTATATTCCCAAAGTCCTGTAACTCAGTCATGACTCTGCAGTCAAGAGCATTATATTCCATACGAAAAAAAAAAATATTTCTAATCCTTACCTACTAATACTTCTTAGTAAGTAATCTTACTTGTTACTTGTTTCTGGACTGGTTTCCGCAACTAGGCCACAGGTGGGCCCTTTTTGCGAGTAAGTAATCTTATTCACAATAATATTTTACATGTGAATGTTTGCTTGTTACTTCTTGACACTCAAACGCCTGAATATATTTGGATGTTAATGAACATAGGAATATTATCTATTAACATAATAGGATTTTGATCCCGGAATTTTGTTATATTATCGCATGTGTACCTACTTTACTTTACACAAATGATTTTCATTTTCAGATCATGGTACGAGAGGAACAAGCACATATTCCCAGCATGCAGATGGGAACCCTATGACCCCACTAAGACTTATTCCAAATATACTATTAAAGGAAAGTGAATAATTTGGCAATAAAGTCAAGGTATTGTAATAAGTATTGAAACACTAGTTACTTTAAGGTAAATATTGTACTAAAATAAATTATTTAAATGGAAGAATTTGCAGTATCTGTTTCACCATCCTAGCTTTTACAACTAACAATTTTTTCCATCTCCGACCATCTTCGGTTCTCTAAGTTGCTCAAAAAAGTTTTCTTTGTATCGCTTAGCGATTTACGCTCCGTTGGGCGTGGGGCATATCTTTGGAAATGTATTATTGCGCTCAGAAGGTTCCAAATCGAAAATTCTGGCCATAAAACCTCAGTGAAGTACAAGACAGTCTTCGATACCTGAAAAAAAAACAATTGCTTTACAAAATTTATAATAGCTTTCGAAGACGACGTCGATGATCAATTGATCAAGCAAAGTCCAAGCCTATTACCATAATTATCATGGGATAATAGGAAGGGAGAGAGATAACGACAGGTATTGTAAATCAAGTCAGCAAAAATTTTACTTATTAATTATTGTATGTATCATGTTCCATAAGTTAAATACAATACAGGGTGTTTCTATAAAACACCCTGTATTGTATTTAACAATACTGTTTAACAAATCTCTCAGTATGTTAATAAGGGATTAACATTACAGGTAAACAGGGACATTTAATACAAGGTTTTTTGAATGTTGAGCTCATTCCACCAAGGTCAGTAGTTAAGTAAACATACCTGCCAAAGCATAAAATCCGAAAGCCTGACCTCTCCCGAGGTTCTGACTAAAAGTTCCGCCTCGCCAAGCTCTAAAGTTTGGGAGACGAGTTCTTCGTCAATATCGTCTGCTACTAACTCTTTGTTGTGTACGGCATTGACGAGATGCGACGCCGCTCTGCTTATTTCGTCTCGACCTTGAAATGTAAACAATTTTTTTTCACTTAATTATAACATCCTGTTTAAATGTCTGTGCTGTTCTTGTAAAACGTATTTTTATGGTACGAATTACAAAAGTTTTGATTACTAGCGATCCGGCGTCGCAGAGGTATTAAAAAAAATCAAATATATATTTTTTACACTCTGTAACATCATTGAAGTTTTCATATGGAGCCCTAACGCTAATATACATCAGGGATGACATTGATATAGGATTCTAATGATCAAATAATATTTAAAATTGATCTAGTAGTTTCAGTGCTTACTCAATTCAAACAAATTATCAAATAATTCCTCTTTATGGATAGATTCCATTATCTATACTAATATTATAATGAGGAAAGATTTGATTGTTTGTTTGAATTAAAAGCTCCGAAGCTACTGAACCAATTTCAAAAATTCTTTCATCATTAGAATCCTAAATTTTCTCTAATGAACATAGGCTATAGAATATTTTCAAAAAAGTTAGGGATCCTCATAAAAAATTAAATTTTTATTAAATCCCATGCAAAGCCGGGGCGGACCGCCCCGGGCCTGTTAATTATAATTATAACATTACCTGTATAAGCATAAGCAATGTTCAGCCGTAGCTTGTCATTGTTCCGTGTTGCAAGCATTACTTTGGAAAGCAGAGCCTGCAGATCATCTGGGAGCAGCGATAACCGGCCCGCCACATGAATCCTGATGCCCCATTCGTTTATTTGATCTCTAGAATACAAAATCAAAGGTCATTATGAAATTAAAGAATATTCCCACATTTCCGCCTCGGGACAATGTATGCACAATCTGCAAATAGTTGATCAGGGTGTTCTGGTTGTTTTCTATGTTGAATAAAAATATCAATCTATGTAATTTATATTGTATTAAGTATATCAGTCATCTAGTAACCATAACACAAGCTCTGCGTAATTTGGGGCTTGATGATGCTGTGTGGCAATTCACTACACACAATTATTTATTTATTTTCGATTTCGGTGGACTTGAATGTGCTATCCAAACTAAACCAAGTAATCAAGTACCCAACGAGGTAGAAATCTCCGGGATCCAATCCTATTGTTTTTTAGACATTGCGTCGAGTACAGGCTCCCCATAAATTGTGATGTTCTCTCCAGTTAAAGTTTCACACTGTATAATTATTCATTTCCTTACAGAAAAATATGTAAAAAATCCACAGCAGCATCTAGCCCCAATTTAAGCATCAGAGCTTGTGTTATTAGCTGAACATAAATATTTTTTCTGTAGTACCTGACAAGCTTGGGTTTTTATTCAATATAGTACCTATGTATATCTTGCCAGAGAACTAAAAAAATAGTACATAATTCAAAGGCTTACAGTTCACTTAAAAGTCTCTGAAACTTCTCTCGAGCTAGTGACATCAGAGTATCAACCTCTTCTTGACTCCTTTTGAAGTTTTCAATGCTGAATGCATAAACTGTCACTTCAGGGATACCAAGATCTAAGCACCACTGGAAATAGATATAATTGTTATTTTAAGTAATTGTCAGTAGTCAGTGAAATGCGACCAAAGCTAGCAAGGACCCTTTAAGAGAAGTGAAACGTAAACAAGAAGTCTATAAATTATGTATAATGAGTACTTTTAGAGAATGTGCTTTGTTAATTGGTGCTGATGAAAATAGTTGCAGACAATACCTATTGGTTGACCTTATTCAATCCCAATTTTAGAAACCATGAATTAGGTTAAAAAGCTTATTCATGTACCTTCAATGTCTCCGATAGTTTTTCAAATCCCTTGCTATGACCATCACTGGTTTTAACATTATTTTTCCTCGCGAATCTGCGGTTACCATCCATAATCAGTGCTAGATGTTGGGGTACTCTGCCAGTCTTCACAACTTTTATACATAGCAGTTGGAAGAAAGAAACACAGTTCTCTTTTACCCAAGACATTTTACGAAGCACAAGACACGTCTATCTTTGATTACTTTCAGTTTAAAATAAGTATTTTGCGCGAAAAGTTGTTATCCTTCACTACAAAAGACCTTTCCATCAAGCACTACCACTCGCACGCACTCTTGGGCAACATTGATCGAACACAAAAATTCGTAGGTAGGCAACGCAACCTGAGTTTTTGTAACAGGCGTCGTGTAATTTACAGAATATTATGTCGAATTGAATTTACTTAAGTTGGTAGGTTACGTACATAATTAACATCCTATCGAACCTACTGAAAGAAACATACGTAGTATCCCTATATAGTTTGTGAAAGAAACAAACACGTATAGTTCCTATACGGTATTTACTATTTTATCGGAAAGATTGTACAAAAAATTTGATTATCTCGAGTTCTTTAACTTCTTTTTTTATGTGGGCCGGTCGGCCATATATCGCGTTGACGTCTTGGAAAAAGAACAAAGCTGTGTATGTACGTCAAATTAAATTGAATAAATAAATCATAGTAGGTAATCGCTATAAATAATCGCAAGTCGATCAAGATGGCACATCACTATTGAAGCCACCATATTTTGAGGTCGAGTTGTTTTAGGTTGAACCTTTGAGTATCTAGAACGGGAGTTGCCAAGCGCTTCTGTCAGTACTAAAATCTTTCTGTCAGATTTCGAGGGGGGCGAGGTAATACGGTACAGCACACGTTTACATAATCACGCACACTAATGCAGAAAAATAAAGCGTCCATATAAACGCACACTAAAGTAAAAGCTGGACACAAACAAAAGAACACGCAACAAATATAGAATTAGTGTTGTTACACTATTGTTTAGTTACACACTAACACAAAAAAGTAGTGCTGGATGTAAAACGACCGAAAAAATAATGATTTCGAATGAATGAAATCAGGGTTGTTAAAATTATACAATGCTTTTTTGTTATAGGTATTGTTTCTTACTGAGGGATTTTAGACATGCATTTAAATACAGAAGAAAATTGTTCCGAATGAGAGAAAAGCGAAAAGTTGGTTTTCCTTTCATTTGACATTAACTAAGAACCATAATTTGTAATTGCGTCTATTTGGGACTATTATTTTTTTTATTTATGCAAATCGAAAAGTTTTCATTATCTATATCTATATGTTTTCATAGAGAGCAGGAGAAGAAAAGCGGCAGTATGAAAGAGAGAAAGAAAGACAGAAAATATATTTATTGTGATAGGTACAGGCCGGGTACAGGGATAATAAAATTTTATCTAGATTAACATTATGTAGATCGGGCCGCCCCGCCGCCGTGTTTCATGTCATGATCAGTGCGGTGTTCTTGCGCTACCTATAAAAAGGGTATTTTAATATTATTAATATTAATAAATTGATGGAGAAAATTCCTACTAAAAGAAAAAACACGAGCTATCTATCATCACTTCGCTTGTGTCTTTTTGTATCGAGGTTGTTTTGTAATTCCTTTTTTTTATAAATAAATCTGCTTCTGACTTATAATAATATTATATTTTTAATACTATATTATTATATATCATTATTTGTGTCATTTTATTTGTTGTTTCTTATAAATCTATATTAAATTTAAAATGGAATAATTTATTGTAAATGTGACGTACACAGTTTTCCATAAAAAATGGATTCTGGTATCTCTTATGGTATTATGGTATCATTTGCATAACCAATTTTCCTATATCAATAGATTTTTTGTTACAAAAAACATCGCATTTTACACAAATTTTTCGTTCATTCCATCATTCGTTCAATCAATTTCACTCAACTTCTACCAAGGAATCACAAACTATATAGGGATACTACCAAGGAATAAAAATGTCGCAACTGATGTTCGATTAAAATCGAAATTATACAATATAACAAAAAACAATTCAGAAAAATATCACTTACTTGTAATAGGAAACACTATGTACCCTTAAGTTGGATGTCTCCAATTGCCTTTTATAAACATAAACCGCACAATTCACCATTTGTGGTGAGCACTACCTCGCGACACGAAACGACAGCAAATGGCCGCGAAGTTACGAGTGAAGTTGTTTTATTATTCGTCTATGGTCAGTAAAGTCTTGTGACCAACAGAGGGGTATCCTGACCTTGCCAACTCCCGTTCTAGATACTCAAAGGGTTGAACCCGCAAATTCCTTATATATGTCCTATCCTTAACTTAAACCAGATCAATGCTCTCCAATGACGAATTGTGAAGTTTATGACATTCCTCATCTGACACTGGTAGATTCGTAGCAAAAGCAAGCGGCACCACAGTAAAAAAAGAAGTAAAGGATATAGTGCAGGGTTTTGAAGTTATCATGTGGATCCCTAACTTTTTCAAAAATATTCTATAGTTTATGTTCATCAGGGATAGTGTAGGGTGCTAATGGTGAAAGTGTTTTCCAAAACGATACTTTTAGTAAGTACTTTTTTCTCGGATCCTATTCAATTCAACCAAAAAAACAATCAAATCTTTCGCTCGAGCATGATACCGGTCTTGGGAAGAAACCACAATTGTAGCAGTTGGTTTCTTGAGTTTTGGTATTAGACTTCCACTAATCTGGGCTAGATGGTATCGGTGAGCATAAAAATGTTTTATTTTGCAGTTCTCAAAGTTTTAAGATCAGCAGGCCCACCCCATTCCCAGCCACAATAACCTTTGAGTATCTAGAACGGGAGTTGGCAAGGTCAGGATACCCCTCTGGTTGGTCACAAGACTTTACTGACCATAGACGAATAATAAAACTACTTCACTCGTAACTTCGCGGCCATTTGCTATCGTTTCGTATCGCGAGGTAGTGCTCACCAAAAATGGTGAATTGTGCGGTTTATGGGTATAAAAGGCAATTGGAGACATCCAACTTAAGGGTACATAGTGTTTCCTTTCACAAGTAAGTGATATTTCTCTGAATTGTTTTTGTTATATTGTATAATTTCGATTTTAATAGAATATCAGTTGCGACATTTTTATTCCTTGGTAGAAGGCGTAGTGCGGGGACAAGTTGAGTGAAATTGATTGAACGAATGATGGAATGAACGAAAAATTTGTGTAAAATGCGATGTTTTTTGTAACAAAAAATCTATTGATATAGGAAAATTGGTTATGCAAAAGTATACAGATACCAGAATCCATTTTTTATGGAAAAAATGTGTACGTCACATTGTCATTTACAATAAATTATTCCATTTTAAATGTAATATAGATTTATAAGAAACAACAAATAAAATAACAACAAATAATGATAAATAATAATATAGTATAAATAATATAATATTATTATAAGTCAGAAGCAGATTTATTTATAAAAAAAAGGAATTACAAAACAACCTCGATACAGAAAGACACAAGCGAAGTGATGATAGACAGCTCGTGTTTTTTCTTTTAGTAGGAATTTTCTCCATCAATTTATTAATAATTATAATATAAAAATACCTTTTTTATAGGTAGCGCAGGAACACCGCACTGATCATGACATGAAACACGGCGGCGGGGCGGCCCGATCTACATAATGTTAATATAGATAAAATTTTGTTATCCCTGTACCCTGCCTGTACCTACCACAATAAATATATTTTCTGTCTTTCTTTCTCTCTTTCTAACTGCCGCTTTTCTTCTCCTGCTCTCTATGAAAACATATAGATATAGATAGTGAAAACTTTTGACTGATTTGCAGAAATAAAAAAAAATAATAGTCCCAAATAGACGGGGCGTCAATTACAAATTATGGTTCTTAGTTAATGTCAAATGAAAGGAAAACCAACTTTTCGCATTTCTCTCATTCGGAACAATTTTTTTTCTATATTAAAATGCATGTCTAAAATCCCTCAGTAAGAAACAATACCTTTATCAAAAAAAGCATAGTATAATTTTAACAACCCTGATTTCATTCATTCGAAATCATTATATTTTCGGTCTTTTTACATCCAGCACTACTTTTTTGTGTTAGTGTGTAACTAAACAATAGTGTAACAACACTAATTCTATATTTGTGTGCGTGTTCTTTTGTTTGTGTTCAGCTTTTACTTTAGTGTGCGTTTATATGGACGCTTTATTTTTCTGCATTAGTGTGCGTGATTATGTAAACGTGTGCTGTACCGTATTACCTCGCCCCCCTCGAAATCTGACAGAAAGATTTTAGTACTGACAGAAGCGCTTGGCAACTCCCGTTCTAGATACTCAAAGACAATAACAAAAGTAAAATTTGGGTTACCAGCTACAAAATGGATAACTGTCGCTTGTCGAAGGATCCTCTTAACTCTACGTTAAAATAGCCATCTAACCAAAAGAGATTTTTTTATTGCTCAATATTTTGTTGATTTTGACAAATAGAATACAATAGGTACTTACCAATACAGACAGTTCAGTTCTCCGCTTTGATTCGGAAATCGAATTAATTACCTTCACGTGCTTCACGTTTATACATTTTGTGAATTTCGAAGTAAACACGAGAAAAATGTTTAAAATAAAATTACAATCGCTAGGTCATCCTAATCCAGAGAGTTTCAATTGTGAGGGTTAGTACCTAGAACGCTCAGCGCCTCTTGCAATTTTGCAACCAGGTGAAGTTTCTTTCGCCGGTAAAGTTTTCATCCAATATTCTTTAAAAATTCTAGATGAAAAGGAGTATAAAAGCGTGGTTTTGTGGCTCGAAGACCAGAAAATTAGACATTATAAAATAGAAGAACGGGAAGGCCTGAGGAATTTTGACAGCGAAGGCTGGAAGGAAGCCTACAACACCTACCAACGGGATCTTGTGAGCCCAGCCGCTGGTCTCTCTCCCAATGAACAGCTCAACTGGTTGCTTTCTTATGCAGTCAGATTAGAATATGCAGATAATGGTCAGTTAGAAAAACATAATCAATAAATGACATTCTTATCCCTGAGTACTGAAATGCAAATCAGATCTAAGCAGACTTCGTTCGTTGAGACTAAATTGAATGCTATAATCTGACAACACAGCACTGCACACTAATTGAGAGCTTGCCTAGCCCTAGACATAAAAACAAGATTTATTTATAAAATGCACAGTTTCACCCAACCAAAACTAAGCAATCTTGTGTTATAGGTACTAGATGATTGTTATACTTAATACAATATTATTACATAGAAAATAACCCTGAACCTGGTGGAACATCGCCCACCACACCCACAAAGTTGAGTCATTATGCTTAATCAAAATTGTAAGATTTTCAACATAAATAATCTAGTATGGCAATCAATATATTATGTTACAAAGGAATTTAAGACCTTTCTAATGATATTGTTTACAAATAGATTGAATGCTCGTAGCTGCTAGGTACTCATCCATTTTGTTTATATAATGATAATGAATATTTAAATAAGAAGACTACTTAATTATTGATATGATAATGTTTTGCACTGATACCAATATTTTCTGTGAAAAGAGGAGTATATTATATTCTTTAATTTTTCAGTTGAAAAGTACAAAAATGTGAAGGTTGAGCAGCCAAAGCAAGCTGCTCCGAATGTTGTATCTTCAAACCCCTTGGATAACATTGATTGTAAGTTTCCATTTATATATTTTTTATCTAAAAGCTATAGGAATTGACAGATGGACATTCTTCCAATTTATATAATATATTTCTTTAATTTTGTGTGATTTTATTATTGTTTTTGTTTGTACTTCCAGAATAACTTTTTGGGTGAAGGCTTTGCCCAGATTATATCTGACTTCCGTCCATCATTTAGGTCTGCTTCATCATATCATTATCACAAAAAATAATACCACAGAAAAATATTCCTTTGTTACAGTTTCCTGTCCCGAATTCAAGACTGGAGTGGATAGAGTGTGTACAATAGCAGGTGTAAGCCCACACCCAGATCCAAAGATCCGTTTGGCTGCTCTCTCCAAGATTTTGAAAACATCACCACACCCTGACCCTCAATCATCGGAGTCCTTTGTTGTACAGCAACCATCAGATGTATTGAAATTACTTTTTATTGAAGACCTTAGGGACTTGCAGACTAAGATAAATGAATCCCTGGTTGCTGTGCAAACAATAACTGCTGATCCGAGGACAGATACTAAACTTGGTTCTGTTGGTAGATAACATGGTTTTCAAGCTAGCTAACATACAAAAACTTTGTGAAACTTATTTTGAAATGGCTTTGTATATTCTAACTCTTATGTAATGACTGAATTGATGAAATGTTCCATGTAAGAAACCATGTTTTGCCAATGGTTAATGCAAAAATCTACTTCTTTACATAATTTTTATTGTTTTTAGAACACCATTAAAGTCTAACAACTAAACTAAGAAATTACACAATATTTTTATTTTTTGCTTTGGAGGATCCTTAGTGCATGCATGTTTGAATTAGTCTTACCTACAAAATGCTTTTATGACATTATTTTCTTACTATAAAAAAAAAAATGTTTAATAACATTGTATTGATTCTTTGCAAATCTTGTACAGTAGGTACTAGGAAAGTTAGACACAGATAAAATTATATTCTTCTCGTAATAATCATTACAAACATAACCATTTCTATAAAGCTAAACCAAAACTTGAGTTAATAACTATATATTTCCTCAATTAGTGCATGCCTCCACCTTTCTCTAGCATCTGTGCAAATCTGTTGGTTATGAGTAGAGAAACATCAATGAATCTTTCCACGCAGTTGGAAATGCAAGTCTCAGTTCTGGAGTCCAGTTTGGATCCCGGTTTGTCAACACATTTTTCCCAGCAGAAGTCATTGAATTCATGAATCTGAAAAGGAAATTTTGTCATTAGATTTATATATACATGAATGTAGGTAGGGTATTTCATAGGAATCTTGATTATTGTGATAGTACTACCAAACTTGTTAATTTTCGCTCAGTGAAATCCATTCCCTTATTAAAATCTTACTCTAGGCCAGGAGATCTTGAGTGAAAAAAATATTAGTTACCAAAAGTTTTCATTAATTTTACCTGGGCATGGAATTGGGCCTTTTGTTTTTCAACCATCAAAAAATCTTGTAGTTCGGAATCGCTTGCTTTAGAGGTCGAAAAATCAGATAAATCACTCATTGTATTCCTTTGAAAAGACTCGCACTCGCAAAAACAATTTATCACTACGCTCTCTGGCTCTGTTGTCTTGTCTGTATCTGTAAGATCGTCTTGTTTTTAGGTTAAGTTAGTTGGTTTCAATAGGTTGTCGTCCATGCCAAGATGTCAATTGTGTGGTGTGGCAAGCTATTAGATAATTATATTTCCCATGTAAATGTAATGTCAGCTTTACACTTTCGGTTGTGGAGAAGTACGGACGGACGGCGACCGACCGACCGACGACGCGACGCCCTCCGCCGCCGCCGCGCTGCGCCGGGCGTTCTCCATCTCCTTCCACCTTTGAGTATATACTCAAAGCCTTCCACTATTTTGTGACCCAGGCATATACTAATAATAATAATTAGTGTGGGTTTAGGGTGTTAGACTTCATAATCATAAAATAAATAAAACGCATGCAACACTTGGAAGACTTTCTTCACAATTTAAGTTCCTTAATAAATTTAAGTACAGCATCATTTAGAATACAACGGTTTTCTTCCGCAAACACATATTGAGATGCATCTGAAGATAGTTTTGCTAACTGAGGTAGTGTGAGATGGAATGTTTCAGAACAAAGCCGGTACTCCTGAGACAGTGATGTAGAAAATACACCTTTATCATCAGTCTGAAACAAAAAATAAGCATTAACCTTATCACAACGATTTTGGTAGCCTACTTTCCGTACTGTCCGTCCTACTTTCATAGAACTTCGTAATGTGCGTGGGTAGTTTTCAAAGACAACAACTTAGGGCCTTTTTATTCTATACCTATCAATATGTCTATTATCTATATACGAGGGAAAATCTATATGAGGAAAATGATACCCTTGTCCCCCTTGAATGGACTTATATTAAGTATATATCATGTGCATGAGACTCAACTTTGAAAACATTGCAAATTAATTTACAAAACCTAGGTACATTTAGTAAAGAAATCGTAAAGGAAAGAAAATGTCCATCCATTTGTAAAACTTAAAGCCGGTACAAATTATAGACTAGAGCTTTCAGTCTACATGCTTCATTACTAGTCATACAGAAAGAAATTACTATACATATGTTTTTTATGATCCACACGCACATACTTATGTCGGATCCAGGAACAGTGCCAGTTCCGCTTCATACATTTACGATCGGACATATCTTCTCTTCCGTCTTTATCATAGGTACCATACCAATTACCTTAATTTCAACTATTATTTTATTATTACTACTAGGTACTATTATTATAAGTGTAGGCAGGCTTATGGTTAGGCTTAGCTTAGGCTGGACCACAAAAAGCTCATAATAACTTGTAAGTTGTAACTTACGCAAATAATAACAGGAATTTCAGCATCATACAACTTCTTGAAATGATGGGAATCGTAATCCAGCGTAGACTTTGTATTAACGTTACTCGTGAGACATATTTCTGAAATAAACATAAATTGAGTTAAATAAAAGCTAATTTAAGATCCTAAAAAGTAAAACGTTCAAAATACCAATATACCATTGTTTGTACAGATGAGTACAAAAGAAGGGGGAGGGGTGTACGTACACCTAAGAAAAACTTCTTATTGTGGAATAACTCTAACCAATACCTACGTGTAGACGTGATTGCCATATATAAACCATTCTCTTCTATTTTATTTCGTTAATCATAAGAAAGGTTTCACAATTTTGTTACAAATGAACAATCTAAAGTTCTATCTATAGTGAATACTTACTGAAAGCAACACACTAACCCACTGGTATTTTCTTCTGGCATAAAAGCGCCCAGGTTTCATCTGTGCCGCCATATGCGGGATTTATGCAGATTCCATGTCCAATTCTGTCCGGATGGAAGTTTAACATCTCCAAAACTTCTTTAGGATTGCATACCTCACCACAGTGAAGAGTAACCTAAGGAAAACAGTTAAGGTTATATTTACCTGAAGTTTACCTTATTTGTTCATACCTACGCGGTATTCACTACCCAGAGCGGTAGGCGGACTAGAGGTAAATTTCGCTCGGTTTCAAATCAAACTTAAACTATTTGGCGAATACATTACCACAGATCAGATCGTGCATTATGCCTACTGCTCTGGGTAACAAATACAGCGTGATTGTAGGTGAATCCAGAATAGGTCATAATCTAGATGAAGTCACACAAATAAATGGTCACTGACCACCTGAAGGGTTATCATCTCATTATGTCTACAGCTGAACATGCATCCCCGAACAAGTGGGGTTTTTCCGAAATCACGTTGAGCATGCGTTGAGCAGGGGATTGCTGTCAAAGCTTTAAATATGGTATCAAATGTAGGAATCCACACAGCATCATGTGTGTGAGCTAGCTAAAATTAGCGTAAAAAAATCAGGTACAGATATTCTTGCATATTAGGTATCACATTTAATTCTATTATTCCGTGGAGGTGTTACATGAATACATAGATTGAAGCTGCTGCCCTTCCTGCTGTTTTAGCAGGTTTCCCCAGATTTTACTACATCCACGGTTGGAGCTCGACTGCAGGGTAGATGTGGGCGCCGCCTTAAAAATTCTCGGCGGCGGCGCGCTGACTAATTTCAATCGGCGGCGGCGTGGCGCCGGCGGCGTAGTTTTCTACAACCTACCTCCAACTTAAACTCGCAATCTACTCCCTACCTTAGTACCTTCTTTAAGCCGGCCGGCTTCTTAATATCGTTTAAGGCGGACGACAGGAAAATGTCAGTCCTATACAGTACAGTAAATACCTTGTCCAGATCAGGTCATCAGGTACAAAAAAAAACAGTTTTCCAAAGGGACACTTTAATAGCCTCGTAAACAATTTTTTAACATAAACACAGATAATAATAATTATAAAATATGTAAGATTGATAATCAATCTTACATCTTACATATTTTATAATTATCATGAATAAATATGATTTTATTAACCCGAATCGAGCTCAAGCGAGATCTTTTGGCCGTAACTGTTAGCCCAGCTACTGAGAATACCCTCTCACTCGGAGTGCTAGTGGCAGGTATACAGAGTAAAGCTCTAGCAAGAGCAGCAAGATGAGGAAATGCTTCTTTTTTATTATTCCAATAGGATAATAAATCACCATCTTTTGGTTCTGTAGGATCAGCACCAGCAATGTAACGCCAACATTCTTGCTCTATTGGATCACCTTGAATGCCTTGGCATGAACTCATACTATGTTTCCTTGACAGTTTGTGCAATAATGATGTGTCAATTACATTGCTGGTGCTTGTACTTGCTGCGTTTTCGGCTAAAGCTTCTGGTTCGTTATTAATATTTATGATTTCCCTAATGTACGAGGAAAGGAATGACGTCCTGGTCATATTCTGGTTTTCAAGATATGAATCTATTTCTGACAGACTCATGAAGCGATTATCCAATAGTGCTGCTGCGACAATGGGCTTTGTTACTGGGAATCTTATTTATTTTTGCCATCATGTTGCGTTTTAAGCGTAACATTATTAGCGCTTCATCATCTTGATTGATCCTTAATACGTCTTTAATCTCCGAAAGAAACACCAGAGCAACATTCATCGTGCATGCTTTCTGAGACGACAAGATTTCGACGATTTCGCGAAAGCTTCTCAAAAATTTTACCAGATCCTCTAAAAGGATCCACTCACTCTGAGTTATTCTGAGTTCTTCTTGGCCAATCTTCCTCAACATATTATTTATAGGTTCTCGGTTGCATATGTGGATTACACTTTCTAGCATTTCTAAGATGCTGTGCCAACGAGTTGGGGTCGCGGTTTTGATTGTTGGAATATTTTTGTAATTTTCGGATCCTGATGGTAAAGCCCTGCCCTCATTTTCGGTTTCTTCCGCATTTTCCAATATTAGATCAACTTGAGGGACAGGGTCGCTCTCGTCACTTTCTAAAGTTTCAACGACGCTTTCTATTTTTTCCAAAAACTCTAGCTGTTGCTGTACCTTTTCGGCCTCAGCATGCAACTCTGTCTGGGGCGCGATATCTCACAGCCTTAACAACTTTTTTGCATTTCTGGACTAGTAGTGCAATTTCTGGAACCGAGTTAATGCCATCGACTGTAACCAGATTGTGAAGCCCATGACCTAGACATAGATGGTGAGTAATTTTTGCCATCCCAACTGCTCGTTTCACATTGCTTCCAGCATCAGTAACTGCAACTATAGCTTTGCCGACTAATATGAACCTCTTCTTTATGTCCTCAATGGCATCATTAATTTTTTCTCCAGTTTTTTTGCCAGTCATTATTTAAGAAAAATAAGATGTGAGCATTCAAATAGTTAATAGATAAATATATTTTAGGTTATATTCCAAGGTGCCACGTGCTTTATGTTAGGTACAAAATGACGATAAGCAAGTAGGTTTATGTACTCACGATCCAAACGTTACATCTTCACTCTCGTTTTTCACAGCAGTCAGGCATGCAGAACAATAAACGTGGTCGGAGTTGAGAATTCTTTTCTTGTTACCTTCAATCAATATTAGGTGCCCAAAATATTTCCAACAAAAGCTGCTTCTAGTTTTCGCATCGAAAAAAACGTCAATGGAAAGTTTATTCACTGTAGTTTTTGATAATTCAGTCATTTTGGATGAGTCAATCACGATAAAAAATACACGTCTTTACGCCACTCACGCCGCGCGGTGAATGTCGGCGGCGGCGGCGGCGTGCGGGGGGCACACGGCGGCGCGGCGCCGGCGCGGCGCCCATATCTACTGCAGGGATAGGCGACATCAATATGTTTTTTTTTGGTATTCGCATAATATCAGCGCCTACCTACTCCTGAGTGGTAAAGCATTATATTAAATAGATAGATACATATAAATACTTTTACTATATTATATAGAAAACGACCAGAACACCCTGAATAACTATCTGCAGATCGTACAAACATTTGTCGGGAATCGAACCTTCTGCGTCGCAGGAGGCGGACCTTCGCCCACCGCGCCACTAAAGTCGTTTCGTCGTATTAGGTATTTAAATTAAATGTTTACATTGTATGTTAATATTAGTTTTTTTTTACAAAATGCGAATCATACAACTAAATCGCACACTAATACAAAAACTAACAAACTTAAAATTTATAAAACAATAAAATCAAAATGTGAAAATGAAACCTTTAAACCAGCAGCTCTTGCTGTATTTAATGCTGGTATGAAGTTCTCAAACTTGCCCATCATAGGGTTGCCACTCAGTTCTATTCCTACGATGACGTCAGGGTGCAACTTAAAGTATTCTACAGCTAAGCTTGCAATTTCTTCAGCATCACTAACGGGGCAGGCTCTGTTTATTGACACTATAAATTTGGTAATCATTTT
>OZ007524.1:3007120-3081156 GCA_963931895.1 Eupithecia pulchellata | reverse complement strand
ACTCACGCCGCGCGGTGAATGTCGGCGGCGGCGGCGGCGTGCGGGGGGCACACGGCGGCGCGGCGCCGGCGCGGCGCCCATATCTACTGCAGGGATAGGCGACATCAATATGTTTTTTTTTGGTATTCGCATAATATCAGCGCCTACCTACTCCTGAGTGGTAAAGCATTATATTAAATAGATAGATACATATAAATACTTTTACTATATTATATAGAAAACGACCAGAACACCCTGAATAACTATCTGCAGATCGTACAAACATTTGTCGGGAATCGAACCTTCTGCGTCGCAGGAGGCGGACCTTCGCCCACCGCGCCACTAAAGTCGTTTCGTCGTATTAGGTATTTAAATTAAATGTTTACATTGTATGTTAATATTAGTTTTTTTTTACAAAATGCGAATCATACAACTAAATCGCACACTAATACAAAAACTAACAAACTTAAAATTTATAAAACAATAAAATCAAAATGTGAAAATGAAACCTTTAAACCAGCAGCTCTTGCTGTATTTAATGCTGGTATGAAGTTCTCAAACTTGCCCATCATAGGGTTGCCACTCAGTTCTATTCCTACGATGACGTCAGGGTGCAACTTAAAGTATTCTACAGCTAAGCTTGCAATTTCTTCAGCATCACTAACGGGGCAGGCTCTGTTTATTGACACTATAAATTTGGTAATCATTTTGAAGTTCAAAAATGATTTTCTGCAACAATTCAATATTTCACTATAACTACTATTGTAGTTTCATTGCCAATTGAATTAAGATTGGTAGACAACCAGTTACATGCATTATGAATGACAGATACTATATATATATTTATTACATACAGTTTCCGCGATAAGTTTTGTACATCAACCTTTGGAAACGGACAATCAACTAGTTTCTGCTTGGTAGTGCATTATCAATGTCATTCATTACCTATGCAATGTTTTGTCAGTCTTTGTTCAATTGCGATAGGGTGCAGTTGCGGCCAGTTCAATACATACTGAGTCTCTAACCCTTAAGTTTAAATAATTTAAAATTAAGGTTTATGATATTCATGGAATATTTCACCCTATTCCATTGAGTTTTCATGACTGATGGCTAAGCTAAAATACCTAAGTATGCTTGGAATGAACACTAGGTTAAGACCTGGTATTCACTGAATCTTCCAGCATTTGTATGTGTTAATGTTAAGACATTAACACATACAAATTTGGTAGATTCAGGAAGCACCATCTAGCACCATGTCACCTGCTGTGGTTTTCTAAATAAATAGTACTAGTCTATAATAATAATAAAAATGCTGGACAATACTAACATTCAAAGGTTACTTACTTTATAGTTAGAACTATAGTTTCAAGATATTCCCTTTTAGTCATTTTTTCTGTGGCACGAGGAGTGCTTCGCAGCTCAATGTAATGACATCCATCATTTTGAAACTCTTTCAAAGTTAGAACAGTAGCCATGGCTAATGCTTCTGGTGTGCTTGTTAGAGCATGAGCAATGCTAAATACTTGAAAACAGCTGAAAAAAAAAACCATGGTAGGTATATAATTATCTCAATTATTATATACCTAACCTATCTTGTGATCATTGCTGAGTATAGGCCACTTCTTAAAGCACCTCTTCTAGTGGTCTTGTGCCATCTTGATCTATTAATTCCCTCCTAATGCCCTGAAAATGATGTGTGATCTGTTCAGTAGGTACTTACTCTGATAAGTTCCTTGTATCTCCAGAGCCAATTTGAAATTCATCACAAAATGTATTTGTTTTATCTTCCAATCCCTTGTCAGCATAGTATCTCTTCAGCTGAAGCATAGTGGCCGGACTCAGGGAGCCATTCAGGTGAGCATGCAGTTCCTGTCAATTTACAGCATTTGTAAAAAAAAATCACCAGCATTTATCACTTTCATTCATGTTTTAGTAATTTAACGAATTCATTATGAAAATTAGCGGGCTAACTAAGAACCTTGTTTCGTACTTCGCACACAAACAAGGTTCGTAGATAACCCGGTAACCTTCCGGTAACATTTTTAATGAAATTGTTTTAGTAACTAACAACTTTCGGTAGTTTGCGGCAAAACTCCTGGATATCCATGACTGAACCTTCAAATTGTGGGTTCGTGTCAGAAAATTCCTGTTTTTCCTTTTGTGGATATCCACGGTGCGGAGGTGTCTGTCTGTGTGAGACAGGGGCGTAGCTTAGCTGCTTAAATTAAGCCTTGTCAATACAGCCGATCGTTGCGTGCTGGTTGGGTACGGTAATGAAACCGGTTTATTATTATTCATTTGATAGCGAAAAATCAAAGAAATAAACTCAGTTTAAGTTTCGATTTGTAAATTTTTTCTCTTATTTGTATTTTTTTTTTTGTGTTCTTTTTTTTATTAGGGCTGGCTGTCATTTTCTACAAAATCGTAGAAAATCGTTACCACTTTGTAAAATGCTTCGTTCGTGTAATCCAAGCCTTTGATTATGTCAATCCGTCTAATGTTTGATTTGACTTGAGTTACTAGTATGTATTATGTTATCTGTGCTTGAGTTTATCAAAACAATTCAACATCAAAAAACTCAGAGATCTCAAAATGGTCCAAAGAATATGTTTTCTTATGATAATTTTGTTGTGTATTTTACGTATTAGTACCGAAAATAATAGGCCGATTGTGATTACAACTTGGTCGTTTAAGAATGCTACAGCAAGAGGTAAGAAAATAATTTCTACTTCTCTAATGGTTAATCGCACCGCTATAAGTTATTTAAGATTATACTTATAAGGTTATTTACGACTTATTCTTATCGTTTTCTATTTATGGGTAGGTAAGGTACTAAATTATTCATCTATTCTATGTAATACATTGTAATAATAATAATAATAATAATAATAATAATAATAATAATAATGCCGGACAATCCACACAGCATCATAACACATCATCACACGCAATAAGTAGGTAGGTATACCCTAGTATACCCACCCATAGCTCAAGCTCTGCCTGGGGCAGTGAACAGTGCAATGAATAAATAATGCTGGACAATTCATACACCATTATCTAGCCACAAGCTTAGCAGAACTTGTGTTGTGGGACTAGATAACTGATATAATAATGCTACTACATACATACTAATTATACATACTACATAATAATATACGTGTACCTACATAATAATATACGTGTACCTACATAGATAGATATTTTTATTATACTGTATATTAAACGACAGAAGCTCTGTTTTCTGTCGTTTTCTATATAAAAAATATCCCTGAACTACACATGAACAAATATTGCAGATCGTACAAATATTTGTCCCGGGGCGGGAATTTAACCCGCAAATTCCTGCGCCGCAGGCGGATCTTTACCCACCGCGTCAAGCTCGCATGATGATGTGTAATCCACACAGTATCATCAATTCTAGATTTATTTAATCATTTATTTATTTAGGTTACATACATGGGTTAACAAAAGCACAATCACCAGTACAATACCGCTCAAACAATTACACCTGTTTTTCTCCTAGATTTTTGATTATTGGCATACCACATTAAGGTCTTACGAAAGAATGTGTGCTCTAACTAAGCCATACCCAGGGGAGGCTTTAGCAGGTGTGCAGGCACTACCATACCATGACATCTGTTTTGTTTTTTTGAAATAGCGCCAATAATCATTGTGCATTAAGCTCTAAGATAATGTTATAAAATTTATATCAGGGTCCCGAGATGTTCAAAGGCTGTACTGCCGTTGCACCGGTCCTAGCGTTAAGAGAGCGATGCGGTTGCTAGGTGTCAGATGGCTATGAGCGCCATAACTATATAAATAATCCACTCAGTCTGGTGAGCTCCTTTAGTAACTTCTGAGAAGAAATTTTCTGTGAAACTGGTCAAAATTTTCGCTTGTTTGTTCTGCCTTCATTAATGTTCTAGCATATAATTTCAAAAAAAATTGGGTTGACTAATAAATAACAGCAACTGCAATATTTTCGCGGTTAACCGCTATTTTCCTCTATCTATTTCAACCCTATCTGCTTATTTAATTTGGTTGCCCTTGCCGGAGAAAATTACATAAATTTACACTATGCTTGCCGTAATCCTTCCTTCCCTCACTATATTGGCCCCACAATCTGATCAACTACCGAAATAATGTTCACCAGAAGAATTAAAATTTTTGCGGTTCGCTTCGTTTGTTGTTTGTAGTACTTCGAATTTTGTTGCATTTTTTAACTTTTTCGTACCTTGGCGTCCGATATGGTTAAGTTGACCTTAGAAAGAGTCCATTTTGAGTGCTAGTGTCGGTGTGTTAATAATACCCAGGTGCCCCAACTGGGTATTATTTACACACCGGCACTGCTTCGGCTAGAGCCGTTTTTACTCATGATGTACAACAGATACAACAATGGAATACTTACAAAACTCTATAATATTATTGCGATCCAATTAAATACCTACTTTCACTAAAGTAATTTACAACAATTTAAAACTAGTGACGTCCGCCCACCTGAAGCGCACTTGGCCTAGGCCCGTGTGCATAAAAATCTAAACCAAAATAATAATAATAATGCTGGACAATCCACACAGCATCACCCAGCCCCAAGCTAAGCAGAGCTTGTGTTTTGGGTACTAGTATGATGACTGATACACATAATACAATATTATTACATAGGTAGATTTATTTTATTATACGTAGAAAAATACCAGAACACCCTAAACAAATATCTGCAGATCGTACAAATATTTGTCCCGAGGCGGGAATCGAACCCGCAACCTCCTGCGTCACAAGCGGACCTTCGCCCACTGCGCCACAAAGATCGTTAATAAAAGACTTTAGTATAATAACCATGATAGTTTTAAGTTTTATAAAACACTTTCAGCTTGGAAATTTGCACTTTAGTCTATTAACCATGAATGATAGTTTTAAATTTTATAAAACACTTTCAGCTTGGAAAGTATTGGAAAACGGCGGGTTTGCTTTGGATGCCATCGAGAGTGGAGCTTCGATCTGTGAAGAAGAACAGTGCGATGGCACGGTCGGTTACGGAGGTAGTCCCGATGAAGATGGAGAAACTACATTGGATGCTCTTATTATGGACGGGTCAGATTTATTTACGTTTTAAAAGTGCAACAAATACTAGCTTATCAGACATTTTAAACAAGAAGAAAGACTTAGATTAGGTGTTATATTATAATTGATATGCATGCATGTAAAAACAAGTACATAAATAGGCCCTTTTTATGAAAATACAGAACAAATAAAGTTAGTGTTGCTTTATTTCTTACATACTATTTCCTTGCCGTAAATATACAAATATTCAATCCGCATATTAAAAAAAATAACGCTTACTAAATTATCATCATAACATTTCAGAAGGACAATGAATGTTGGTGCTGTTGGTGCTCTTCGTAGAATCAAAAGTGCTATATCAGTTGCTCGCCATGTGCTAGGGTACACCAAACATTCTATTTTAGTTGGAGAGCTAGCCACTCAGTTTGCTCTGCAAATGGGATTTAAAGAAGAATCTCTAACAACTCTAGATTCTAAAAAAATGTGGATGAAATGGCATAATGAGGATAATTGTCAGCCAAACTTTTGGATGGTGAGTGTAATCGTCTTACTGATGTTTCTATAAAATATTTTGTATAGGTACGATCCTAAAGACAACTTTTCTTTAGAACGTCAAACCAGACCCAGCTCATCAATGTGGACCGTACGAAAAGAAGGACTTCAGGTATTATTACAAAAGCGAGACTCGAGAGGTGGACAGATTTAACCATGACACTATCGGGATGGTCGCTATTGATAAAAACGGTGACGTTGCTGCCGGTACTTCAACAAATGGAGCAAAGTTCAAGATTCCAGGGTAAAATAAAAGAATAAATAACTAAGTTATTAATAAAACTGAAGCATTACTAATGTTACTTTACTTTTCTTCATTTTACCAGAAGGATAGGAGATTCTCCCATTCCCGGATCAGGCGCATACGCAGATAATACTGTGGGAGGTGCAGCGGCAACTGGTGATGGCGATATAATGTTGAGATTTTTGCCTAGGTAGGTAATTATTTTCAATCACAGTCAAAGACATATTTTTTCTGTCAATACTAAAACTTTCTATCATCTTACCGCAGTGGACCTAAAGATATATTACAAATTACAATACAATAAATCCTATTTTTTCAGTTACTCTATAGCGATAGTGAAAATAATTTATTTTGTGTGTAATATTATAATTTAAAGAGCTCGTAATTTTTTTTTATTACACTTTCAGCTTCTTAGCAGTAGAAGAAATGCGTAGAGGAGCGACTCCAGTCGAAGCAACCAAGATTGCCATCGAAAGAATAACGACACACTATCCACAATTTATGGGAGCTGTCATTGCTCTTACGGAAGATGGAAAACATGGAGCTTCATGTCATGGGATAAATGAATTCCCTTATGTAGTAAAAGATGCATCATTAGCAACTGTTAAAGTTGTAATTGTACAATGCAACCAGTGATTATGATTTGTGATTTTTGTCTGATTTTACCATGAAAGTAAATTAATTACGTCCAAAATTTGGGTCGAAGCATTTTAAATATGATAATAACATTTATTTAGTTAATTTAATTCAATCCGTTGTGATAATGGGTAAACTAAGGTTAAAAGTAATAAATGCCTTTTCAGGTTTATTCTTGAATATGTTCCCACAAATGGTCAGACTTACAAAACATGGAGGTTATTCTATTGAACATCATGTAGGTGCCTTAAAAAGAGCTTTTTAATTGTTTAATTTTTATACCGACGCTAGTTATTATAGTGCTTCAATGTTTATACACTATTCTCACTTTACGGAACGTACCTACATAAGTAACGACCAAGGTAACGACTGTAGGTGTACAATCGTGTGATTCTGAATTTTACGGGGCGCTATGGGAAGAAACAGTAAAATACAAGATTTTACCTATATTTGTATATTACCCAGCTGCCGCGCGTTTTTGAGCAATTTCTCAAAGGAGGTTAATCTGATAATCGACTTGCAACATTATTGCACTACTGGAAACTGTTCGTGTAAAGTTGGCCTTATTTAGTTTGGTATTTTTATGTTGTCATCATTGCAAACTGTGAACAACAGTGTGGATTATTATTATGTCTCCTTCAGGCAACATGGTATTGGTATATTTCTGTCTCTTTTCTATGGAACAAAAAAAAATATGGTGGAACACAACTACAAAATCGAAACTACTCCCCGGAATTTCGCATTTCTTCGGCCATTTTGTGTTTGACTGTCTCACTGCGCTCACTGTTCAACGTAAGTTCTCTTGGCCAAAAATAAATTTTAGAAGCTATAAAATCCATGCTCTAATTATTTAGATTTCTGCGTATTGTCTTCCATCTTACAGATTTTTAGTTTTATGCGGTCTTGTGATCCTCTTAATAATCTGATAATTTATCCTAACCCATAACCTCACCACGTGGTGAATTTGTATGATGACTCCAAAATAATCATTTCATTCGTGGTATCTACCATAGTGATCACACAGTGATGGCCTTAACGCGTCTGATTTCTTTTTAAAAAGCGAAAGTTTCCTATCTTGTCCTACAAAATTTCATAAGTACGATGTTATATCCACAGAATGGCGGACGCTGCTCCAGCCGGTGGACGTGGCGGTTTTCGCGGCGGCTTCGGATCTCGTGGAGGCGATAGGGGAGGTCGCGGGGGCCCGCGCGGACGTGGTCGCGGCCGCGGTCGTGGCCGTGGACGCGGCAAGGAAGATCAGAAGGAATGGGTGCCGGTCACCAAGCTAGGCCGCCTGGTCAGAGAGGGAAAGATTGACAAACTCGAGAGTATCTACCTGTTCTCTCTCCCCATCAAAGAGTTCGAGATCATCGACTTTTTCCTGGGCCCATCCCTCAACGATGAGGTGTTGAAGATCATGCCTGTCCAGAAGCAGACACGTGCCGGTCAGCGCACACGTTTCAAGGCGTTTGTTGCCATCGGAGACAACAATGGTCACATTGGTTTGGGCGTGAAGTGCAGCAAGGAAGTCGCTACTGCTATCCGCGGAGCTATCATACTTGCCAAGCTGTCCGTGCTCCCAGTCCGCAGAGGCTACTGGGGTAACAAAATCGGAAAGCCCCATACTGTTCCTTGCAAGGTAAAGTTACTATTTCTGAAAGTTCTAATTTTAAAATTATTTCTTTATGATGATACTGATAATCATTTCATTCGTGGTATCCCCTGAGGTAAATCCTATGAAGCTTTTATGCGTCTGACTTTCTCGATAAACATATTCTTTATAAAATCATAATTACAATGACTCATGCAGTTTTACTCTTACAGGTCACTGGCAAGTGTGGTTCGGTCACTGTTAGGCTGATCCCAGCTCCCCGTGGTACTGGCATTGTGTCTGCACCTGTTCCCAAGAAGTTGCTGCAGATGGCAGGAGTCCAGGACTGCTACACTTCAGCCCGTGGTTCCACTGGTACTCTGGGCAACTTTGCCAAGGCTACCTATGCTGCCATTGCTAAGACATACGCTTACTTGACTCCAGACTTGTGGAGAGACATTCCTCTGACCAAGTCTCCTTACTCTGAATTCAAAGCTTAGACAGTTTTGATGAAAATGAAATAAAAAACATTGATAAAACAAAAGAAGTTTTATTTGATGGCTACCTAGAAGTTTACTGAGTTCAAATTTTTTTCATAGGGCAGGCATGTAGGTAATGATAACAAGAATGTAAACTTCCATGTTCCCCGGAAATCTATCTATAGTATTGTATGAAAATTTAGTTTGTTTTGTCTTCTAACAAGGTGGTTGTATCCTTGTATCAATGATATTTTATTATAATTAATTGAAAGACTTGTATATGTATATTCCTTCATTTGCTATCAATATCAATCAGCGACTGTCAGCGACAGCGCAGCTGTCATTTAAATTAGGACTAGTCCTGGTAAAAGGTTGTCCAGTAGGTACCACTGCAGACCCACCATACCCCTGGTCATACCCCTGGGGGTATGGTGGGACGAAACCATACCACTATAGTAGTGTTGGGAATATTGAAAAATTTTAAATTTATATTCTAATTTATTATTCAACTTAAACAAAAATCATCATTAATTTGTTCCGCTCGACGTTTTTAGGAGTAAACTTAGTTTTTTGAATATTCTGAAGGATATTTAACAGTCGCATTACATAATGTAACTGTATTCTTATTTAGTAATTTATTTAATTTTATTAAAATGATTAATTATGTGATGTATAGCCCTCCGGCCAGGTGGGATGACGATCTGCAAAAGACTGCTGGCAGATGCTGGATGCGACAAGCCGAAGACAGGGCGCTATGGCGCTCATTAGGGGAGGCCTATGTCCAACAGTGGACTAACATAGGCTGATGATGATGATGATGATTAATTATTTTTTTATTTTTTAGAGCCGTTCCGCCATAAATTTTAATAAACTCTACTTCTTCTGAGGATATTTTCCGTAAATATATGGTACTAATTTTCTACGACAAAATGAAAGAAAAAAACAAAAGTTCGAATTTAAATGAAAATATAAATTTCAAACTTTGTTTCGAAAAACAGTTTATGACCTTATGCAAGGAGCTATTAGTGTGAGGTTTACTTACCTGTTGTAAGAAGAACACATGAAATGAAATACACAATAAGATTATCTTAATTGTGACTTATCAAATAAAACTTAGTTTTGATAATAGAATATGAATAAAAACTTTCATAGATACGTCGAACGAAGTCCTTAGATCACATCTCTATGGTGGTTATGGTTTCGTCCCACCATACCCCAGGGGTATGGTGGGTCCGTAGTGAGTAGGTACATGGCTTTTCAACGCTTCGTGTCTTAGCCGGGTCCTCTACTTTGAACCCTTGGGTTGGTTTGGTGTGGTGCTTGAGGCGGTCAAGAGTATCTACATAATATGTAGGTACTGTTTAGCGATTTGATTTTTTAATTAACCATAGGGACCTGCAGGTAGTTATTGGAGATATAACGAGTTTACTATGGAACGCAGGATTTTGTTTTGCGCTTGCTGGATGATGCCTGGTTTGATGGCTATGTGCACGCCGTAGGTCCATTAAAGGTTTTGGCATCGAGATGTATGTAGGTACTACACTAGTCTTATGCGCTTTTGATAAGCGAGGGGGCACGAGCAGTCAGTAGGCCTAAGGGTCTTGTCTTGAAAATATCTTTAAAAATATCTATCTAGTTATGTAATAATATTGTATTATGTATATCGGTCATCTAGTACCCATAACACAAGCTCTGCTTAGCTTGGGGCTAGATAATGCTGTGTGGATTGTTCGGCATTACTTATTTATTTATAACGTAAGGCTAGATGATTCTGTATGGATTGTCCAGCATTATTTTAACTCCTTGAAAGTGAACTCCAGGTATCTATCATAAAAAGACCTCATACCAAATATTTTGTCAAAGATTCAATTTGAGAAAATGCATACTAGCCAGTAAGAATTTTTAACTTTGGAACTACGTTAACTTAAACCTTATAGATGTGGGATGCAATGGTAAATTGTGTCAGATTAACAAACAACAAAATAATGATTATGATTTATTTGTTGCGTACATTATACATACAAATATAATAATAATTATAACTTATAATTATAAATAACGTAGTTTTAGCTTAGGTGGTAGTTAGCTTAGAGGTGAGTAGAGTACATGTACTTACCCTGTAAGGGCGTCGCAATTATTCATTTTAAATTATAACATAAGGTACCTAGGTACATAATCTATTTATAGCAAGATTAAAGTCCAAAGTCGGAAAAATACAGTTATTGTAAGGAGTAAAACAAATGGAATAGTACATTGGTAGGTAAGTAATGTCAATTCTTTGTCTCGGGCAGCTGAATAGCTTTAGATCATGTTTAGATTTTTCATGTAAAAATTAGTCTACGGAATAGTATCTAGCAATAAAGTAGCTATTCTATGAGTTTACTACGAAAAACCGAATCGAATAATTAAGAATGTTAACTAATTGTGAGTAGGTCCCAGCTAGATAGATTAAGGGTAGGTAGTTAAAGATAGAATTAGTTTATCTTTATGTCGTCTATTGTAGTTCGTAAACACTGCTTTTCAACCTAAAAATAATTATAATTAAGGTAATTTAGTTTATCACTGTTTACGCGTTTAATTTTATATTTTATGGTGTTAACATTTCACTTTCACTGCTAGAAATTCTTTTATTCATTTTCGGTGAATCAAAATACAACTATCATTTAAGTTTTGATAAAAGGCTTGGAATTACTATTATGTTTGTACGTAGTTATTCTCGGCCTTTTATATATTTTTATGTAAAAGGTATGTAATTAATAACAACAGGAATAAAAAGTTCCCGTGTATTATATTTTTAAATTTGGACAGCCAATGCCGCGTCGGCACGTGCGCTTTTTTATGACCAGCCAGGACTACGGCGACCTCACAATTTTGTTTTTGATCAGATATTGTTATTTCAATCTTTCAATAAACTATCAATGGCAATTCATCAATGAAAACCTTACATACTGTAGCATCCGATCTTTGTAGGTACTTATTTTGAACAAAGACAAAAATATTGACAGATAATAAAAAAAATACATGCATAAACCATTGATTCAAACCGTGATACTACTAGGGAGCATCACACCTTAGTTGGGACAAAAAGTATATCGTAATATAAGGTAGTTCATCTAGGTTGGATTTCTACATTATTATTTATGCATTGGCTTGTTCAGATCCACTTATAAGGTGCTCAGCATCTCTGTAAGTAGAATCTAAGCATCCCCTCTAAATAACTATGACTAGTAGAGTACTACAGGGAGCTTAGCAAATAGTTATTGCTGCTCCAATAGCAAAAATCAGATTTATGTATTACAAAATTCCTTTACTTCATTTTCATATACTTCAATTGTGTGATCGCAGACTGTTATAAGATCATTGAGACCTCTTTTCAATATTTCTAAAGCAGGTGTCTCCCGGGCTTGTATTCTGAAGTGCATTTTAGATTCAGCTGGATGTGGCACAGTGTACCCGCAGAATTCCACGTCTTCACTAAAAAAGACAATCACAGCATGAGAAAAAGTTAGGTATAGGTCAATTATGGATTTGGTAGGTAGATAATATTAATAATATGACTCTTCACAATTATGGTTTTGATCAGATATTATAACTTCATACTTAGTTTATTTATTTAGGACTCCCAACAAAAAAACTCATACAATGAAAATTAACAGGGTAAAGTGGTCTTAAGTTCTCTTTTTTATTATTTTAATAATGGACCATGACTTTAAATTAAGAGTATTTATATTAGGTCAACTAATCCAAAGATAATATTATACTGTGTGAATACAAAAGTGAAAATCATAAAATGTAGAGGTATTTTTTTTTCTATAGTTGCACAGTATACTTGTTGCAAACAGTATTATTACATACTTAAATAACAGTATTGTTGTTGCAAGATAAGGAATAATGATAAATGTTTCATTACAGAACATTTAAGATAATATCAATCAAATTGCATAAAATAAAAGTATGGTATGTAAGTAGTAGTATCTTTGAGATAAGTTGGTGTTAATAAAAAAAATTAATGAGTTATAAAAAAGTGTTGGGCGTTCCTGAGGACACCGGTCTCTTAAGAGTCCAACAGGAGCTACCATAGATACAAAACAGCATGCATGTATACACACACACACACTCACACAGTGGGTTTGCAGATGGTCACATGGTCTAGCTTTTAAATAAGGTAGGTAGTTAATGGTTTACTTACTATCGATTGATAATACATTTCAAAGCATTTCCCAAGGTGTGACTCTCACTTTCAAAAACATAAGTTCTGCAGGTCGCTGTCTCATCATCTCCAGGAAGCTGGAAATAGTTTAGGGTAATTATTAAACATTAAATAAGAAAAGCATTATTCTAGAAGCTGCTATTGCTAATAAAAATGGAATTGATGAAAGTGTTTTAATTTCCTCTAAATTAATTATTAGGAACTTCGACATTCTAATTAACACAACAAATAAATTAGAAATTACATTGAGGTTATATTCTCCATAAGCTAATAAATCACACCATAAAATACAAGTGATTACCTCTGATATTTTCATGTTTTCTGAGTGTTTCAGACACGCTGTTATATTTTGTACTTGGATCAACGATACTATGGATTGTTCAGTGAGATATTCTTTCTTTACTCATTAGCTGGTTGGTACGATCTTCCAAGCTATTTGCATGCGCACAAATCAATTCTAGCAATCAATTCAAAACAAAATCAAAATGTCTCCAAAACTCTCAAAACTCCACACGAACGAATGGAATGGATCAGTGCTGTGCTGCCAGATCACAAAACCTACTCAGCGCTAGAAGCGGTACAAAAAGCGCTAGATTGACAGAAATTAGCCCATCAAAAAAGCGCTAGATTCCGCTAGATTTCTCACTAGATATTCCTATGGGTCATATATGATTCAAATGAATGAGAAACTTTATATGAATGCCCGTAGCGATCATAATATGTACTGTACTGTTACCACTCATCCCTTCTTTTAGTTGTAGCTACCAGCTGCGGATCTTTTTGGTTAGCTTTAAACTTTTTTCTACCTCTGTGGATCATGGAAAATTCTGAAATGCGCGCCAAACATTTCAAAAAAGCGCTAGATCTAGCGCCGAAAGCGCTAAAATGGCAGCACTGGAATGGATGAAATCTCACTCAGTCAGACGAATGGAATGGACTGGGTGGGGGTAGAGCTGTGTGCTAGTGTCGCAGGCAGTCGAAATCAAAAAGCTCCAAACCGAATGCAAATCTGCGGCTCTATTGTCTAACTCAACTGGTAATCGTAATAAGCTTCAGTTTGGCATTCCAAACCTAGCCTGGACTTCGATTGTCACTTTCGTATTGTGTAAATAGCTGAAACCGAAGACCAGTTGAATACCCTATACAATACCGACAACATTCTGACTGGGTCTACAACTGGTAATCGGTTTGAAGTTCACTGGTAATGGATTTCAAGTTAGACAATAAGGCTGCTGGTCTGAAAATTAATATGACCAAAAGATCCGTTTTGTAGTATATTTAATTTTATTAGTAGTAGCATAAGCTGAAAATAGAAAATTAAGCACTTCTGGACACTATTTTATGGTAAATTATTTTCCGATTTCCTTCTATTAAATTCACCCTAAAATAAATCAAAATTGTATTTTTTTGAAATCCAAGTTTATGTGCTGAATTTTGTAAATAACATAATCTTTTTTTTTAGTTGGCACCCACCCGGTAACATCTCCCCCCGCTCCCTTCTTACCGCGCACGAGATACGCCAGTTAAGCGGTCGTCCTATAGATGATTGATATACTTAATTAAATATTATTACATCGATGTATATTTTTTACTACATGTGAAACAACCAGAACACTGAACAAATATTTGCAGTTCTTATATAGCTACATTTGTTCCGGGGCAGGAATTGAACCGCAGATCCGCAGAGCGTCACGGCCGCAAAAGATCCACAGAGGTAGAAAAAAGTTTAAAGCTAACCAAAAAGATCCGCAGCTGGTAGCTACAACTCAAAGGAGGGATGAGTGAGCAACGAGCAGCGTGCGATTATCGATAATCGATCCACGACCGGACCTCAGACCGGACGGATATAATCTTAAATCCATACAGTTTGTGGATATAATCCATGAAATGTCAATGTTAAATAATATTACTGAAAGTGTCAATATGGACGAGCGAAATCAGCCTACAATCAAACACCATCATGCATTTCAGATTTCATTACATATATTTTCCAGTTTTAAGGTAGAATAGAGAAAAATTCATCATCGAAGAGAGTCATCGAATTCGTAAATTATTTGAAATTAATTTATTCAACTTCAATAATGTATGCAATGTATTGTGGTATGGCGATGCGATGTCATTATTGTCTATTCTCTTGATTCTACCCTATAGAACAATGCCCGTGCTTGGCCTTCAGGCAAAATGTACCAAGCCAACTGCAAAACAACGATAGTCCTGCTATTGTTTTCCATTGCCGATAAATCCCGCATAAATTCACTATTTCTGGGAATAAGTAGTGACAGTTAGTACAATAAAATTGTATATACCTATAGTTAATATTTTTTGTTCGGTCATTTGTAACAAATTATTATAATAATGTACGTGCTGTATAAAGCTCGTAAAGCTCGTAAAGCTTTTGACATGGAAGTTGAAACCATTATTATGTACAATCGCCGTACAGACAAACAAGTCCGTAGGGATAGAGGGTTTTGGGGATTCAAGCCATCCCCGAAATGTTGTGGCACCGTTTATAATAAAACTTCAATTATGTAAAGTTTTCTTGAAGTGGTTGTTCTGTATTAAAAAGTATTTTTTTTATCAAAAAACTTTGTAAACAGAAATTATACAAAGTTTTTTGTAGACAAGCTTACCAAGGCCGCGAGTTTTTAATATGTGTACCTACATACCTTGCTGCATCCATCGATAGCTGTTAACCCCCTATCGATGGAGGGTTTCGGTAAAAGGTACAGTGCGCATCAGAATTAAGTATCCCCCTTGTCTACAAAAAAATTTCGACTAAGTACTTCGAATTCCCTTGTAACTTTTCACTTCAGATGCAAAAATTTCTCACGTCGCCGCTTAGGATGAAACCACCCACCCATAATACCTACTCGAAGTCTTAAATTTCCAACAATAACAACTATTCTGTCCCACAAACATTGAGATAGGGGGGTACTTAGGTACAAATATGTGACACGGACGGTACCTACATAGGTGTTTTGGCGAATAATGTTACTTGGAATTTTGCTGGCTCGCTGCTACCGAAGTGTTTACATGAGGTATGTAGATAATATACGCGCCGCAACGTCGCCGGGTAATGGAATTGTTATGCTAACTTATGCACAGCATATCCATTTTCCTCGGGTTGCCTCCGTGCGTAGATGAAGTTAGGGGATAAACTACCTAGCTAAATGCTTTAATAAGAGCGCAGTGAAAGCTGATGTAGGTGCGCTTAATTTAGAAGACACCATCTAAACGTGTTATTTAGCACGACGCGCCACGGTTTCATTAAGGTCTAGAACAATATAAATACGTGCTTGTGGTTGCAATTATTTTACCTGCGTTATTAACATTAATTAAAGTAGGTTTTTCTCGCGATAATTATCTTACCTTGCCCTGCATTTCTAACCTAGGTACCTAAGTTTAGTTGTATTGTTTCAAGTTTGAATTTTTTAGAAAATGGTTATAACTTTCGGCAAATTAGATTCTTGTTACATTTATCCCTTGAAGAAACCATAAAAAAATCACAAAAATATGAATCTCGCAACAACCCGTAACGTAAAAAATCTACCAACCCGCATTAAATATTAAATTTATTGGGGCAGATGTAATGCAGAATCAACGGAAGGAGCGTCGAAGCGCTAATTTCAGGGATTGTCTGTTAATGAGACCAGACCCTCAGCGGAATTCCGTTACCAAAACCCTCTAAGCCGCAGTCTATTAGGTTGATACTAGCTATAGATGCTTACTACGGGCTACGGGCTCGTAAAACTTAACTGTCGGCACATAAACGCGGTAATGAGGCATCGGCATCTTTATTAAGAGACGCAGCATGAGTTTCACTTAACCATTTACAAAATAGCCCAGATTCCGCGGTTGGGGCGAAATGTGCTGAAATGAGACGCCAAGCGTCGGTAACTTTCTGTATTTAAAAATGGACATTAAAGTTTGGGCTAGCGTTACAAGAATTTCGTAAATTTTGTTAGCGTTTCTATTTCAACTGTGAAACTGAAAAAGGCAACAAAGGGAATATGTATAGGTACTTAGCCTAACGATAAGTAAACAAATAAATAAATGAGTTTAAAGTAAGTACATGTAGGTCAAATTTAAATAGTGGGTAGTTATCTACCTGTTATGCTAAATGCCAACATGATTAATTCTCCGCTTAGCGCCGCACAATCAGTTAGTTATACGTTGCAAGTCGAGCAAATCACTTGTTATTCAATAAGAAGTGTTTCAAAAATGATTTTATTGGTTTTAACGGTTACCGTTGTAGCAATATATTTGCTGCTATCATGGAAGAACCTTCTTAAAGAGCGAAGGAGGTTTGGGATACAAGGACCAACGCCGCTGCCACTTCTTGGGAACGCTCATCTTTTTATCGTAAAATCTACAGGTACTTCACCTTTCAAATTAAACGAATTATATAATTAAAGTCCTCTATCCTCTATCTACATAGATTTTTTTTGCGGCTCCAGTAGTTCCTAGTAGGTAGATATAGACAAAGACAGGCGTGGTTAATGCAATCATTTATATTCGCTGCTCACACAATACAAAACAGAATTCGCATTCTGTGAAAAAATAAACATTAGGTACCTAATAATCAACATAAACATTTAATTTATACTTGACTTATACCTAATACGATCAAGACAATGGGACAAAACGAGTGCTGCCCCGTTCAACCCACAAAATTTCTACCCAATAGGTATTTTGCCCCGTTCGACCCAAAACCAAAAATTTGAGTGCCCCTCTCTACCCAAACGTACTTATTCCAAATTTCTATTGTTTAAATTCAGATAAATGACACAGTGAAACAACGAAGTAGACGGGTCACCAGACAAAAATAGGTAGATACATATTGTAAATATTTTTATTAATAAAATAAGTCTTGTTCACATAATATTCACTAAAATTTTACGTCAGTTTTTTCACTATGGCCTGAAATGTGTTATCATAAGATAACTAATGACTCATTAGTTATCTTATGATAACACATTTCAGGCCATAGTGAAAAAACGTTGTCTATTATACAGATTATAAAAAATAACACAACAGTGGTTGATGAAACATTCAGGTTTGATTGGTAAATATAAATTTTAGCATTTCTACGTTATCTAGATATAGCAGGTAATTCAAACAAGTCATTCAAAATCAGATTTTGACTGCCAAAATATTTAAAACATAAACAGATTACAAGTACACATTATTGATTCATTGAAATTCATAATTAAAACCAGTCATACAAAATCATATTTTTTTTAGATCACAAATTTAAAAGGTAAACAGATAAATTGTGATTAAGAAAATTAGTTTTCTTTACTTCTTGTTGCGAACATTGTACTTCTTGTTGCGAACATTGTTTATGTTTTTTGGTTTTAAGCGACGGGTATATTTGTGAATAAATTCAGCCCCCTTGAGTGAAGGGTCTGAAAGGTTTCTTTGTATAACTGCGTAACTGGGATCCCTGTTGGTAAGAAAAACAATAGTAGTCCTTACCGTTGTTGATTGGATTATCTACTGTACAATAAGTCTGCGTATTAAATAAATATAAATAAATAAATAATGCCGGACAAGAATGATCTAGAAAGTCTAGAAGAACTACTGACAAGAGTGGATGGAAGTTAAGATAAAAAGAGCAGAATGAGAGATCATACCTAATGAAGAAAGAACATTGGGAAACAATAGATAACAAAAACATTGGGAGTCCTTACCGCTATAATGGTATTATGATTAAATTCTGTATTTCTGTCCGCCTACTTAGTAAGTTCGTGGAACTCGCGTGTATTAGTTTGAAGAGATCATAAACATAAGAATAATAAACTATGACCTCCATATTGTAGCAAAAAATTTGAAGTTACTTTGTACCGTAATAATTTCATCAAGTGCGACTTTTTATATTGGTATATTATGGTGTCTGTGCTGTTTAGAATACGCTGTGACTCAGATTTTTGGACTGGGTAGAACGGGGCATATCTTTTGGGTTGAGCGGGGATAAATAATATTGGGTAGAAAAATTGTGGGTTGAACGGGGCAGCTCTCGACAAAACATTTCCAAAAATAGAGGGTGACTGTGCTGTGTGTAACAGCAACAAAAAGGTCTCGGTTCAGCATTAATGCAGTCGGTAATTTGTTATTTATCAAATAATACTAGGTTCAAGGTAAACCAATATTTACAAAACTTTAATGCAACCTCAGGATTTCTGTTATTAGGAACATAATATAATTTTAGCTATTCTAATATAGGTACAACAGAATGAAAGAATTCTGTTATAAAATGCCGAAGATATCGACTATCCTGTGATAAGCAGATGATATAATATGCAACCACCAAAAAATAAGTTCAAGTGAGAACCGCCCCATTTTTTACTTCCATAGATAAATAGTACATTGTTACCCTAGGGTTGGAAGTAACTTATTTAGTCCCGAGACGTGATTTGAGTTCGAATGACTAAATAAGTTACTTTCACCCGAGGTAAACACTGTGCTTTTCATTATGAATACAAGGTAGTAAAAATAAAAACGCAAGTTACCTAATGAAAAAATATTGAATTTGTTTTACATAAACTAACAACTCAGGTGAGTTTTAAAAAGTTTCCCACTGCTGCTGCTTTTCTCTTATGAAATAAAGCGTTAAATCTATAAATATATATGTATTGTAATAAAAACAACACAAAAATTAAATAATAAAGATCGAATTGCTGCGTTCCCGCTTTTCTTTTATTCAACTTCAACTTTTTTTTTTCTTTAGCTTCAGCCATTATTTTTCACATTCTGCCACTATCATGTTTAAATAGAAATGTAATAGCTGTCAATTGAAAACGGTTCTCCCTAGGGTAGGAGAATCACTTTCGACCCGCTTCAGGCAACTTCAGACCTACTTTCCGAGTAAGAGTAATGAAAAATACCTTTACTTCCGTCTGTAAAAGTATGAATTATTTATTTGACATAGTCAAATACAATAATCAAAATAAATTGCTATACTCCATAAACTAGACAAAGATAAAAAATTTACCGTCCAAAAAACACCAAAACTAGGTACCTACCTACCTACTAATAAAAATTCTCTAAATATTTTTTATCTAAATAAATCCTGTTTCCTACTTCGGACGAATAATGACATTGAAACAATAATACAAATTAACAATAATAAATAATAACCATTTTAATAAAATAATAAAGAATATATCCACGTATAGCCCTCGCCTTCAGATAAACTGTCATTTTGGCCCGAGCGATGCATGCTTCCCAATTCTAAAGGACCGTTCCACTATATGGCTTGACCTCATCGAAATGAGAAACACTTACGTAATTAAAATTATACTGGCCTGTGGCCCCTATAGGACAAGGGCAAGTATTGCGGAAGGCGCGGGCGGCCTTGCCACAGAACATGTTCAAAACCATAATTCAGCGCCGTTGTTTTATGCGTAGAAATTGGTATTGTAACGGCGGCGTAGCGTGAATTGGTACCGGAATAGCCAACTATTCTGGTACCAATACCATACCAGTGCTTGGTATGGTACCACAACAAATATCTTATATCCACTCATGGGCCACATGCCATGACATTTTTTTCGCATATATGGGGAAAACTAAGCAACAAACAAGACAAAAGAAACGATAGCGAGCGAAGCAAGCCCCGAAAATGTTTAATTGGTCTATTAACAAAACTGCGGTGGAAGACGAAAAAATATAGTAAACACTGCGAATGAAGCGAGCTGCGGTAATTTTCGAGTTTGGTGAGGTCGGGTAAGGAATGAAGAAAAGGATATAGCGCCTGCATCTGAAACAATAATAATTGAGCTCCCTATTCGTAAATTTAAACAGTATATGAAACAAAAACTTATCAGAAAGCCATTACTCGATAGATGATAAAACATTCATGATGTTAATGCTTAGCCAGATGTCGCTCCATTCCACACCGACAATAGCATGTAAACTGAATGTTATGCTTCGCTTTTGGTATAGGTACTTACCTATTTAAATAATTATTGAAAAAAAAAACACATTCACATCAGATTCATAATGAATTTGCGGCGGTAGAGAAAATGTTTAAAACTAGGTACCTATGTACATAATAAAAGAATAAATACTTACCCTGGACAACTAATGAATCTGTTACCAATCGATGCAGCTGACTGTACTAGGTAGGTATACTCACAGTATACATTATCTATATGTACACTGTGGTATACTCGTCGTAGATATAATTTTCAAGGTACCTACTTTGAACAGGTTTGTTAAGCAGGCTGTTTAAAATTTGATAAACGAAATAATATCTGTCAAGGAAAAACGATAGCGGGAGACATTTTTTTTTACTCTTGGAATATTTAGCGCGCTGCCATGAACCTATCGCGCTGCTTGGATTATGTATAAAACACCAACTGGCTTATGTGTTTCTTTCTTTATTATTTTAGTTTTTTTTATTTATATTTGAGGCATGCCAACACACATAACCCAAAAAATCTTACCTACTGAAATAATAAATAATAAGTATTCATACTATAAAATATATTTGGTTAGTGTAAATGTTCGAACGTAAACCTAAGGAGCTTTTCAGTCAGAGCAACTATTTAATTATTTTTTGATAAAATAAATTTAATGTTTTTTGGAACTATTAAATAATTTAAACAGCGAGTTGCTTGCTCCGGCAATTGTTGCTCAGAGTGAATAGCGCCTAACTTCCCAAGGAGACACGTACCTTTAATATTTAATTAAATTAAATTTATATTTTTATTATTTCCTTTGTTTCAGAATTCTTAAACCTTCTGAAAAGGTTGTCTGCAAACTACGGAGATATTTACCTAGTCTACTTATTAACATCACCTTATGTGGTGTTGAGCCATCCGAAATTCATTGAGGTAGGTATTATTATAATAGGTAACGAGTATTATTAATAGCTGGCGGCTCCGGTCACGTTATTTTTGAAACAATAACATAATTATATCTATACTAAAGAGGAAAAATTTGATTTGTTTGTTTGTTTGAAATGAATAGGCTCCGAAACTGCTGGACCAATTTGAAAAATTCTTTCACCATTAGAATCCAAGATTTTCCCGGGCGGATCGCTAGTTATATGTTACCTAAGACCCGCTCCGGCTTCGCACGGGTCCAATGCTGAACCTCTTGAATCACTCTTGAATCCTCTTGAATCACTCAATCTATTTAAAAAAACCGCATCAAAATCCGTTCCGTAGTTTTAAAGATTTAAGCATCAACTGTTAAAAAGGGAAAGAAAATAATAGTAGGATGAAAAGGTACCTACATTGAATTTTTCACATAAATTTGAGGTTATGTGTAAAAAGATGGTAAAAAGTTTGAAAACAAAAGTTATAACTTTTTTATGTAAATTGTTTCTAAATTCCTAATTCGAATTCATACAAATTGAAAATAAATAAAACCACTTCTCGGCCGCAGATCACCCGTAATTTATTTTTCCTTGAATTTTTGTAATATTTTCTTCATTTTCCAATGCATTTCATCGTAATTTATTAACTTTTAAAAATTATCGAATCTTCTAATAAGGTTTTATTGATGGAGAGCTGGTCAGTATCTGGCGCAGCGCATCAGCATTGCCATACAGCGAGGCAATACAGCCAGTTCAGATTCAGATTCAATAACTTTGTTTCTTTAGGCTTACAAAATAAGCACTTAGATAAGTCAAATTTCATACAGTTAATTATTATAACAAAAAGAAATAAGTTGTTATTGATTTCTCTTCACTTCAATTTTTTGTCCACTAGTGGAAGAAGTGAAAAAGAAACCACTAGTACATTCATATATAACTTATGTGTCTAATACAATGTTTGTTTTTGCCTATCTAAATCTAAGTTTAAAATGATTTAGATACATGTCAATAATTATTTAAATACATATATGTAGCTAAGCACAACATTCAATTTCTTACATGCTATTGTCTGTGTGGAATGGAGCGACATCTGGCCAAGCATTATTATCGTTAACGTAATCATCTATCGAGTAAAATGCTTTCTTAATAATATTTTGTTTTATGTATTGTTTAAATTTACGAATAGGGAGTATCTTGGGTACACTTCCAACTGGTATTGATATGGATCAGTTGAGCTACCTGTAGTTTGTTTGCAATCGTCTGCATTAAGCTCATTTGTTTCCATTGTAAATACTAGTTCTAATTTGGTTAGTTTAATGTGATCTGATACTGAGTATTTTTATACTAAAACTTGCTTAGCTAAATTAATTTCGATTGTTGTTTGTGTTTTCAGCCGATTGTAACAAGTTCAGAAAGCATTACCAAAGGAAGATCGTACAACTTTTTGAGAGTCTGGCTGGGCCAGGGTCTACTCACGTCGACGGGTAAATATTGAGGCTGATCAGTGATCGATCACCTACCGCATGTAATGTAAAGTGGTTAAGCATGGGTTTTTTATTTACTAAAACTTTATTGTACTATAAAGGGTACAAAGCATAATTATTTTTTCGCATATAATTTCTTGATTATTTTGTTGGAATACCTAGTAATATTATTAAATGAATGTTTGAACCAGACCTGAAAGCTTTGGTGTATGTGTATGAAAGTTTCGGCTTCCACATGTTTATCTAAATCACCGAGAGGAGAGTAGGTAAATTGATGCAGGTTGTAAAAATTAAAATTACGAGTTTTTGAAAGGGCTAAGGGTTTTATATAAAATAAAAATTAAAGGCTTGTTTGAAGCAATTTCAGCTAAATCCGTTCAGTATTTTGGCTTGAATACAACAAATATGTAAAATAACGTAACTATTCAATATAATTTATTATTATCACCAATAATAGTCCACTGCTGGACCTCTAGGCCTCCCCTAATGAGCGCCATAGATGACATTATTTATCATTTGGGGGGTTATTGCCCATAATCCCCGCGCTGGACATGCGGGTTGAGGATCGCAGAACGGTGTAGTTGTTCTGCAGAGGGCGCTGCTGCCCGCCCCCTGGCGTGTCTCCATTAGTCGCCTCTTGACACCCACGGGAAGAGTTGGGGTGGTGGTATTCTAGGCCGGCACCACACGGTACCCTATAATTTATTAGCGATGTGAAAAAATACTACTTCGTAGGTAGTATTTGTTACCTACTTACTCCGTATAAAATAATATAAAATAAATCTTAAGTAAGATTTATTTTGTTGCCTAAAAGCATCTCGTCTACTCAGTGCATGTTCAAGATAATAATTTGCAATATAATTTACGTGAGAAATAGGTACCTAATTTTAACAATAACATGCTCTCAATGCTACTTGAAAAACTATTAAAGATGTAAAAAATAACAATGTTTATAGAGGTTTGTAGTTGTCTTTTATTAAATGAAACATTTTTAAAAAGAGATACACGGAAGAGATGGCTCATAATGATTAGGTCGCCCTTTAACTCTACCCACCCATTTCTGTTTGTATTTTTCTGTTTCTTTGTTTGTTTTATAGTTTTACTTAGGTAATTTGTATATTGTGAGGTTTCCAAGAGTCCCGTTAGGTCTAAAGGAAAAAAAAACACTTCGATATGTGATATGGTATCATAAAGTATTTCTATATCAGTATCTATATGTTAATACATAGGTAATATTATCTTTAGGCTCCTCATGGGCTAGAAACGTCACTGTAGCGCTTCTGAAATGTACATGAATGCACGAATTGACTCCTTTCAGGCCAAATAAAGAAAGAGAATTGCTTCATTTTTGTCTAGAGTTGACAGGTGTAATAACACTATTATAAAAAGCCTGTCCGACCGTATTATGTTAACTTATACTTATAAACGTTGGGTGGAACTAGCCACCTAGATATTAGTGTAGTAAGTTTGTAGCTATACCTAAAGTAGGTACTTATTTTACTTATATCATGTCTGAAGCTAAGGTAAGTACTTATATTAATGTGATTTGATAACTTTTTAATTTTCCAGGAGAAAGATGGCGTACCCATCGCAAACTTCTTACTCCTGCGTTCCATTTCAACATTCTTCAAAATTTCTTCCCTGTATTCTGCAAGAATGGAAGGATTCTGACAGATAAGCTGGAATCAATGGCTGATGGGACGGCAATCAATCTGTTCCCTATCATTGCTCTGGCAGCCCTTGATAATGTTACAGGTAGATAGTTTAACCTTATGTGACTACAAGATACTAGTCTGTAACTTAAGAGCTACATTGATTTGTCTTAACGGGGCTTGGTCTATAGGGAATTCAACTGGAGGAGAAGTTAAAGGTTGGTCGACAATCATACACTGGCTGAACCCGAAATTTGAGGTCTGAATAGTGTTTCCGTAGTATTTAAACAAATTCTATAGGCCTAAGCACTTATTTATATTAAAGATAAACTCTATGTTATTTATTTAGAGTTATTTCTGTTTCCAGAGGCCGTAATGGGTGTTTCGGCCGACGCACAGAAAAAATCTGATTCAGAATACGTTAAATCTATTGAGACGTAAGTTTAAAAATATATTGTATACTATCAACAAAGAGTAGAAATAGCCTAATCGTTCAATCAAATTGGCCTATCTTCTGTTAATGATACGGTTGTCTAGAAGAAATTGCTTTTAGCAATAAGTCTTCTTATTGTACGTTTTGTTTTAATTTAGATACAAGATTTTATTTTTTTGTGAGTATTTCATATAGATATGCAACAAAGCGTTAAAAAATCACTTTCACAGCTCGACATACTTTTGCCACATAATATTAGTAAGTAGGACCTTCTAAGCTCATTATGAATGTTAGCTGGTTAAAAACGAATCTAGCTGTGTTGGAAGAACACCGACGTTTCATCCTTTAACGAGGGACTCAAAGACTTTATACGGGACCCGAAATGCTGGAAGTCCTCGAGAACCAAAAACGGACTGACAAGGCAATTTCGAAGTGTACCTAGGCTATGACCTAGGCTACACGGCTATTTGAGAGACAGCGAGATATGCGGCGTGATCGGTACAGTAACGTGTCCCGAGATAATGACAGGTGTCATCAGGTCTTGCGATGCTATTCATCAGGAGCAATTAAAAACACAATTGTTTTATTTGCCATAAAATATTTTAATTTTCCAGTCTCACCAAGATAATATCTCTGAGGATGCAAGTGCCTATAATTAGTGATGATGCGATTTTCAACCTCCTTCCTTACAAGAAGGCGCAGGACAAGGCACTGCAATGTTTGCATTCACATACCAGAAAGGTTATTGAAACAAGGAGGCGGGATCTCAATCAAATGGATTTAAAAAACCTTCAAGGATCTGATGATATTGGTAAGAAAGGATTATGGATAAATTGTTAAAGATAGTAGAGAAACTCGGTAGGTAATAATTGCAAAAAGGCTTACTATAAAATATCAGATTATCTAGACGACAAAAAAATTTGGGACGACTTATGCTCCAACTCTAAGTGCTAAAACTAACAATCTAACAAGGTAAAGGTTTCTTGTTCGCTTCTTTACTTTACCTTAAAAAGATTGAAGTGAACAATTAATCAAAGTGATCACTTTATTTCCCATTTTTATTTCTTATTTAACTTTTATTATGTGACGTGTCCAAGAGTCCTGTAAGGTCTAAAGGAAATAGAGCACTTTGATTGATTTGATTTTGAATAGAATTATAGATATTTTATGAACAAGGGAATAACAAAACCAAATACTAGTGGAAAATATTTTTGAAGGATATTTCGGAGCGAATCGGAGAAGATCGATACAATTATTATATTAGATTATGAAAGCTTTCGTATTTGAACCTTAGAGCAGTGATACCTTATGTAAGCCATACACGCTACGGTCTACCGGAGAGGTAATCTGTGCAGGTATGCCATGCCTGCGCAGGTAGACTGGAATGTGTGTGGGAATAGATGCAGGTTTTTGAACATGTATGGTTGTACTCTTTGTGATGAGATTTAAGCCTGCGAGGTATTTGAACACATCAATATTTGCAGGTTTGAAAAATAAATACGCATTTTTGGATCTCTTGCTCTTAACCGAAGTCGACGGCGAAAAAATCGACGAGGAGAGTGTAAGAGAAGAGGTTGACACTTTTATGTTTGAGGTAATTTGAATAAGTAACCTTTTATGGATTAGAGGCTATTTGTCTTGTTTTACCAATACCGGGTAGTACACCAAAGCAATTTTTTATAATTAATTTGATTATTATGAGAAAGCCAAAAGCCAATTTCAAATTCACACCCAAATTTTACACAGTTTTTGATATAACGACACAAACTTGAGAATAATTTTGTTTTACGGTGTTTTAAGGGATCATTTTGGGATAATCTTCTAAGCAAAAAAGAATCAGCATCATTTGTTCACAAAAATAAAAAAAATAAAAATAAAATATTGCAAACACGCCTCCAATATACCTATGCCTATGAAACTTCCATGAACTGGACACTGGCAGACATGTATACATGTCTGCCTGTCTGGTTGTTTATAGACAACCGAAGACAGAAGTCGAACCATAAAAAAATTATATTTACTTAGTTGTCTCTACAAGAAAAAGCGAACCTATCGGGTAGAGTAGGTTCGGTTACTTTTTTACATAATTTTGTATAGCTTTAATATTGAATGCCAGTGCGTAGGTATCTACTCATAATAATATTTATCCTCAAAGACCCACAAAAAAAGTATTTACCTAATTCGCTTTAAATGTTGAAAACATGTTAAAAATTTAACGATGATGAGTTTTAACACACCTACGAACACCCCTAAGAAGGTTTTCATTAATATTTGTAGGCGCAATAGCTTTGTTTCAGTATGTAATACATTTATATTACAATGGAGTTTTTTCACTCCGTGTCCTTGTCACTCCCGTGCGAGATGTATAATATTCTTTATAACACAATAACATATCTATTCCAATACGCGTTAAATATTGGGATAAACCATGGCTCCTGAAATACAGTTACCTACTGATATTTCAAGTCATACGGTGAATACTGTAAAATATTTACTATGTTAGAAATCTAGGTATTCTAAGTACCTAAATTGCTAGGAAATTAAGTGGGTCCAGAAACACTATCGACGCAATGCAGAATGTCATTTTGTAATAAAATATTCGAGTGATTTCATAAGGCCTTGGCGAGAAGCCAGAGGCCGGTACACATTCTAGCACAGCTCAGTGATTCAGATTGATGAATAGATTGTAGCCGATAAGGTCCAATGAGGCACTATAAATGCATGTTCACGCAGATTGAGGTAGTTTATATAATGCATGTAGGTAAATTGCATTAAGTAGGTACCTATAGTTGCATTATAGGTATTGCGGGCTCAAAAACGGTCCTGTGGGCAATATTAAATTTTCTGAAAGCTTAGTTGAGAACTCACTCAGCCGCTTAAAAACTGGGGTACGGGCTATCTGTCAAAAGAATTGTTTTGCATTTTCTGAAAGTAATTGTGTATGAATCAACATTTCCAACAAAACTGGGAAAATCTACTCTACTTTTTTAGGGTCACGACACAACGACTTCCGGTATCGTTTTCAGCCTGTTTTGCATTTCTAAATACCCGGATATCCAGGATAAAATTTACGAGGAACAAAGGAATATTTTTAAAGATGACATCGAGAGGCATCCTTCCTTTGCGTAAGTGTTTGCCGGTGTAAAGAGGGTAAATTAGGAGGGAAAGAATTTCCTTATCTTTGTTTTTTATCGAGTGTCTGAATATCAAAGACCTATAAAAGCTATATTCATAATTTAAAGAGCATTAGTACTTACAAGCTTCAAAACAAAAGGTAAAAGGTCACATGAAAAGTGTGTTGTAGTTAAAAAGGCGAGAATGGAGCCCGTACTATTTTCAATTAATCACTTGTTCTGCGAGATAACACTCTCTTGTAAGAAATACACATAAGTTACACATTTATTAAAAGTTTCTAAAAACAATAAATATTTTTCAGTGAACTCAGTCAAATGAAATATTTGGAGTTAGTCATCAAAGAGTCTTTGCGATTATACCCCTCCGTGCCTTTGATTGAGCGCCGTATAACAAAGGAGACTGAGCTGCGTGGAATGACCTTGCTACCAGGCACCTCAGTGACTATCAACATCTTCCAAATGCAGCGGCATCCTGACCTGTTCCCTGGACCCCTGGAGTTCAGGCCGGAGAGGTTTGATACCAGGGAGGGAGGGGAGGTTAAGAACCCCTTTAGCTATCTAGCGTTCAGTGCGGGACCGAGGAACTGTATTGGTGAGTGAAAGATAGAGTTGTCAAAGTCAATCTTCGATACAAGATTCTCGCATAGATAAAGGCGTATCTGAAATTTTAAGATAGGCGTAGCGAATAATAGAATATATAGAAATAGAGAATATTAGATACTTATATAATAGGTGTAGAGACTCTAGAAACTGCGACTCATACCTTAGTTAAATGGCAATAGTTAGTAAATGGGGTAATTTAGAGTGAACTCTCCATTTTAGAGGGAATTATGATGTAGACCTCTACAAATGGAACTAACTACAGAAATGGAAAGATATTTTATGACAAGAGATTTCTAGATTCAGTAGAATTAACTATGGCGAAACGTTCAAACAAATCTTCCAGCCACGAGGATGCTAGATGCGTCAAGCAGAAGACAGGGCGTCTTCTGCTTGACGCATTCTATGGCGCTTATTAAGGCTGTCCTCTGTCTAGCAGCTTAGGCTGATCATGGTGATGACGTTCAAACTAAACCTCTCGGTTTCGCCAAATTCTCATACATGGATTCTATTGCAGGTCAAAAGTTCGCGATGATGGAAATGAAAGTGACTCTGTCAGAAATCATCAGAAAGTTCACTCTCCGACCGGCCGACATTGAACCTCAGCTCTGTGCAGACCTTATTATAAGATCCAAGAACGGTGTGCACGTGAAATTTCAACCCAGAAAGTAATAAGTTAGTAATTCGATTGGTAATAGAAACAGTTCGTCGTATTTTGCCGATAATTTGTTTATTTTGAGGCAACTTCGGAATCAATCCCGCTGTTTGAACAAAGTTAGTAATAAAGTAATAATATTGCTGGATTATCAAGTTAATAAATAAATGCTATACACACCACACCACTAGCCCCAAATTAGACACAACTTTTGTTATTTGTTCTAAATAATAATTTACATTTAGTGTTTATTTAGGTATGGTTCTCTCGTCGTAAAGAAACTTGTATAGCTTTGATTATTTACATGTAAATAATCAAAGAGACAAAGTGAATGTTCTGCGGTGTCGGTCAAATAAATTATTACAGTTCAGTGAAGCACCTCGCCCATTCAAATAGGGTAAGTTTCGTAATCAAATTTGGGAAAATCAGCAAAGGGTCAGGCTGTATCTGTCAACACTGTTTGCCAAAATAGTTAAGTATCTCATTTCACCGTATGAAACTGTACCCAAAAGTTTGTAGTTCTGTGAATATTTTAATACCCTTTGCAATGGATACAGTACGCGTTCCTTTCTGTGGCATCTCATGTTTTAAAGTCCTCTTAACATGGTTAGAGGGATGTTAAGTTTCTAAAAGTTAATTTATACTCAGGTGTTCGTACTTACCTATTATTTATTTATTTGTATTATATTTATCTACGAGTTCTTTGTTTTACGTGGGAATGCAAGGATTTATGTTTCGTCAGAATTTAATTGGTATTTTATTTTAATTAATTTTTCTGGAGCGTTGCATGTATAATTAAGTGAATAAATTCTGAATTATATATTCAGAATTTATTCACTGAAGGTTCAGCGAAGGTTTAATAATGTTAACTACTTTTATTATTGTGTAACTATACAGCGACTTAATCTGACGAATACATGAATAAAAATACACGTTTTTGATATAAATTGTCAAATGTTAAAGTGATCTGATGAAGCTGCTATTTGTAAAATAAATTTCGAAGGACATAGTCCTAAAGAACGCATGGGTTAAAATATTCTAACTATAAAAAAATATGTTAAAAAGTGACACAGCTTTTAATCTCACTAGACTCAGTGATAGCCGAGAATTGTCCGTTGTAGGTATGGAGAGAAGGCTCGACGCTGCAGTAAATTAAATTTTATATTTCTGAATACTGTTTAAATTACGCCACATAAGGCAACCCTACAATTTTGGTTCACTAACTTTGAAACGAATATTCCAATTTAGTCCGTAATTCGACAACCATATTTTCTGAACGAAGCTCAGGGATAATATTAAAGATGTTTTGTATGTTTTTGAACAGAAATAAATACATTTTATGTACCTATTCACTACTTTGTCAGCACTAGGTTTTCGGTTCGAGAATTATGTACTTAATATTAGAAAAAAATATATATTACATACAATGCAAATCATGAAGATTAGATTCAGATTTAGCCGTGGATCTCAAGAGGCGTAAATATGCAGGTCTCGATAGAGCCTACGCATTTACTCCCCTTGGAGTCGACACCCTAGGTCCGTAGGGTCCCCCAGGGCACTCCGTGTTTTTTAGTAATATCTAAGCATCTGGTCGAAGCGACGCGTTACCCAAGAAGTGGTGAGTATCTAGCGCAGCGCATCCATCAGCATTGCCATACAGCGAGGCAAAGGCTCTTCCCGTGGATGACGTAAAAGGCGACTAAGGGAGAAACACCAGAGGGCGGGCAGCAGCACCCTCAGCAGAACAACTCCACCTAACTGGCGATCCCCAACCCAACCCAACCCGCATGCCCAGCGTGGGGATTATGGGCAATAACCCCAAATGATAATGAGGCCTATGTCCAGCAGTGGACTGTTACAGGCTGATGATGGTTGATGATGGCTTCCTACTGTATAGATATGGATCAGTTGAGCTACCTGCAGATGATTGCAACAGCCAGCAGTTCGGTAAATTCCTAAATTGTACCAATTATTAATACTAGTTCCAATTCGGTTCTGTTAATTGTTTGTTATTTTCTTTCTTAATAAATGTTATTGAAATAATATTCATATGTTTTATAATAAATATATTTACGAGGGCGTAGCATTCGATCATGCACTCGAACATCGACCATGGAACTGATTTATAGGATGAAAAGCTTATTCTAGGCCGAGACCTACATAGTGCCATGCGTCTCATGATAAATAGATAAAGCTGGACAATCCACACAGCATCTAGACACAGTCACCACAAGTTAAGCAGAGCTTGTTGAGAACCCATAGGCATCTTGAGTGAGATATCAGATCAAAGGCATGAGTTTGGACGCTTCAAAACAGTTTTCGAAAATCGTCTAAATTTCATACATAGTATTGAAATACACTGAAAATAATCTAAAAAACATTTAGTTGGTACAAAATTACTACTCTCTAATCTCTGAAGTAACTGATATTTACTGTATTTATTATTATGTAAAAAATTAATAACTAATAAACGACACAAGTTCAAATCCCTCGGCGCGCGAATTATACTCGCACTTGACGAATCTTGTTTTTGTTTATGTATATTATGATAATATGATATCTATGTATGGTCTGTCAGGGTGAACTCCCAACGAGTCACACCAAATCCGGTCACAGTGTGACTCGTTGGGATTTTTTTTCCCATCAAGTCACACTGTTACACAGGTGTGACACGTTGGGAGTTCTTCTATAAAAAAAAGTGTCAGCCATGTAGACACGCTCGCAACAAAGGTCGTGCGAGAACGTTGCATTATGCTGAGGCAGGATCTTTTTAGTTCACACGCCGGAGACAGCATACATTTCTATATCTATACTTATACATATTCTAAAAAGGAAAGATTTGATTGTTTGTTTGAATTGGCATTGGTTTCGAAATTACTGGACCGATTTCAAAAATTCGTTCACCATTAGAATCATTTCTAATGGTGAACGAATTTTTGGTCCTTATTCTTCTCGAATCGGTATTTTCCGTAGTGAAGATTGGCCATAGAATATTTTCAACAAATTTAGGGATTCTCATTAAAAATTCAATTTTTGTTAAATAACCGTGCTAAGCCATGGCGGACCGCTAGTTTTATATATTTTAAAGGTTCAGCTCGGTTTTCTTTTTAGTAGGTAATTCTTTTTTTTTTCATGGTCTCTCATTGGTCGGTACATAATACCGAAAGCTTTTATGATTTCTTATCGTATTCACATAAAATCTGGTGAGAGTTTACAGCTAGACATAAAAACATAAGGGCTTCTTTACGGCAGCCATATCAAGCCATCAGTGCTTTTGTGCGTGTCGTTTGTTATTTGATAAGTTCAGGTTTACGGCTTGTCGTTAGATAGGTGTTTTTATTAACTGGTGACCTTAGTGGCGTAGAGGGGTCACCTACGACTCAGGAGGTGGATTCCCAACTGTTTGTACCCCGCAGGCAGTTGCAGGTTCGATTCCCGCCTCAGGACAAATAAATAGTTTCATTGACATAATCCTAACTAAGCTGTGTCCACCGTGCATTTTGACAAACCGCAAAAAGTTTTTGGCGTTACCGATATAATATCTTTAATAATATCTTTTGTGGGGATTATGATATTAAAATATATTTAGGTTTATTTTAGTTCGGTAGACAATACAGCAGCAGCTGCTGTGTGTTTTTAACACCTCAACTGCGATCACCAGTCCGCCTGCCAAGCGTGGTGATTATGACACATCCCACTTCGTTTGGAGGACGATCAACAGTGGACTTATGATGTAGGACGTACTGTACTGAGGAGGACATAGGTATAAACAGTGAGGTGTAACTTACACCAAGTACTTACACCGTGTAAGTACTTAGAGGAGCTATATCAAACAAAAACTGTGTCGCAACTTGATGAGAGCGGGTTGAAATATTCGCTGCAGCGCTACAAGATTAGATTTCGTCTAACCATACTATCAAAACATGCAGCGCTAGATCGCTAATAATTAATAAAGTATAATAATTAATGAAATTCACGGCGCTTACGATGTTTTGGTCGCGAGAAAACTATACTCTCGCGACCAAAACGTCGTAAGCGCCGTGAATTTCATACGCTTTTTTACGCTAGTATTTCAGTGGGTATAAATAACTATATTTTAAATTTTAAACTAACTACTGGTACCTACCCAAAATTAAATAATTAATTAATAATATCTGACTTACAAAATATTGTAAAGTTAATACTAATTAGTTATATAGTAGGAATGCGTAACACCCTGATACCAATCTAATATTCATTGATACGTTATCTAACATTAGCCTATCTTAGAACACTTATCAAATATTCATTAGATTATTATTATTATTATTCTTATTCGTGTAATATTGTTACTAAGTAGGGCCTGTAATTTATGTTTATTTTTAAAGGTATTCAAATTAACGCATATTCCTTGCGTGTGCAAAATGTAATTTTATTTTATTTCTGAACTAGAACATTACATTTTAATGTTATATTGAATGGAATTCGTCGTAATTAGGGTTTAGCCATCGATTGCAAAACCCTTATGGGATCACTTTGGGTCTGTTTTGTGTTTTAAATCCTTAATATCTCAGAAACTACTGCAGCTATTGACTTGAAATTTGAAATAATAATACATTTTGTGCGCCCGCACATATTTATAGAAAAATAAATGAAAATAAATGAAAAATCAAAATGAAGATCGTCCATACAAATTTTGAAATCGAATTTTTAAATGGGACCTACAACGTCGAAAGTGGTATCAAATGAAAGGTAAATGTTTGTAGATTTCAAAATAGTTTTTGAAATATTGGTAGATTTTAATTCATATTCACATTCACATATTCACAAACGAAACCTTAGAAATGCACATAATATACATATACAGAAAGCTAGGACTAACTATGGCAAGAAAAATATAATGTTTGAAGGAGCGCGATTCTATAATAGCCTACCTAAAAATATCAGAGAGCTGAAAAGTCTAGCTCAATTTAAAACTCGCCTTAATGCTACATTTTTCAAAGCTGTTCCTAAAGCGACTGTAGTCGACCTCATTTAAAAGTATTTGTATCAGTGTGTTTACGCCTTTATTTTCATCTGTACACAATTTTTATTAACTACCCTTAACTTTTTGATAATTTGCTCGTACCGAACTACTAACAATAGATAATAAGCTTATTTTGTTTCTCACCAGTGATTATTAATCTTTTGAGAAGTAAACAAATATCTTAAACGTAAAAAAAAAAATATTTTGAAAAAGGTCAAAAAAATTACCGCCCCCCCCCCCCCCCAAGGTATATTTGGACAATTTAAAACAGGTTTTGAAAATTGTCGAAGGTTCATACTTAGTATAATATGTTGAAAAATTCGAAAAAAAAATTGTAGGTTACCCACTTACCTACCCACTAATCTCTGTAGTATCTGTAATGGGTAGTTTCACAGCGCTCCAAGAATTTTGAGAAAAGTAATGTATCCTGGATAATCCACACAGCATCATTTATCAATCATATTATTTTTTTGACATATTAACTATGATAGATAAGCTTATAAATTGTGTCTATTATACCGATCTTAACTTGAACATTTAAGTATTAATAATATGAAGGAATAAATGTATCAAATTGTAAAACTAAGAACTCAGAATGATGCCACGCCCTTACAGGGTTCATGTAATTTCTACCTATTAAAATGTAACATCTTGTAAAGGACATGAATGCAATAAATAAATAAATAAATTTAGCCAAAAGCTAAGCAAAGCTTGTGTTATTGGTACTACTATGATAGCTGTTATACTTAATAAAGTATATGTATCACATTAGATGATTTATTTTTGTGTACGTAGAAAAGGACTAGAACACCCGAACAAATAAACTGCAGATCGTACAAATATTAGTCCCGAGGCGCGAATCAAACCGCCACCTCCTGCGTCGTAAGTGGACCTTGGCCCACCGCGCCAAGACGTCGTCAATATACCGTCAAGTACCTACCTATACGACAAAACTTCAAAACCCTCGACGCGCGAGTTTACACTCGCACTTGTCGTACCTACTTGTTTTTTATTGACGTGTATTCATATTTCTCTATATTTAAGATATTCGTTTTATTCCATATTTTATAATTCTTCGGTCGAACTACGATTCAACGTGGCTCATGTGCCCCAAACAGCTTCCTCTGGGGTTAAATAAAAAACATTTTTGCACCTAATATCCAAGTTGACGCAGGTTGACCTTTATGAATATAAATTGGAACAAACTGGGTCATGCGTTATTAAATCTTTAAACAGTCTTGAGGTAAAAGGATTGAAGTAGGATTTGTGATTTACGTTTTTTTTATAATAAGCGACGTTGAAAATATCGAGGTCTCATTTGAGACCTTGGCGAATGTGATGATTACTCAAAGAATGTACTTACGAGCTTTACAAAATAACAATACAGAACCCCGGGGTCCAATGTATTAACAATGACAATGGTATCGTCGCGGGATTGTCTATAGATGAAAGAAGCTTTCAATCAAAATCAAAATCAAAATCAAAGTGCTTTATTTCCTTTAGACCTTACAGGACTCTTGGACACGTCACAAAATACAAGTTAAATAAGAAATAAAAATGGGAAATAAAGTGATCACTTTGATTAATTGTTCACTTCAATCTTTTTTAGGTAAAGTAAAGAAGCGAACAAGAAACCTTTACCTTGTTAGATTGTTAGTTTTAGAGTTGGAGCATAACTCGTACCAAACTTTTTTGTCGTCTAGATAATCTGATATTTTATAGTAAGCTTTTTTACAAAGTATATTTTTGACAATCCGTTTGAATTTATTTATAGATAATTTTTGCAACTCACTTGGAATTTTGTTGTAGAAGCGTATACATTGCCCTTTAAAAGATACATTAATCTTACGTAGCCTAGTAGTGGGCACAGCCAGTTTGTTCTTATTTCTAGTATTTAAATTATGTATATCGCTATTTTTAATGAACTTATTGATATTTTTATGAGTGTACAACAAATTTTCATAAATATATTGACATGTTACTGTCATTATGTTTATTTCTTTGAATTTTTCACGCAAGGATTCTCTGGGACCCATATTATAGATTGCACGAATAGCCCTCTTCTGCAGCACAAATATGGTGTTAACATCTGCAGCGTTCCCCCACAGCAGTATGCCATAAGACATAATACTATGGAAGTAGCTGAAATAGACTAGTCTAGAAGTATCAACGTCTGTAAGATGACGGATTTTTTTGACTGCATACGCTGCAGAACTAAGTCTCTTCGATAGCTTATCTATGTGTGAGCCCCATTGAAGTTTACTATCTAAAGTTATTCCTAAAAATACAGTACTTTCTACTATTTCTAAAGATTCCTCTTTTACCTTTACATCGGCCTTAACTTGTTTTACATTGGGTAGAATAAATCTAATACATTTCGTTTTGGTTTCATTAAGCAGAAGATTATTGACACTAAACCAATTGACTACTTTTGAGATTGCATTATTCACATCGTCGAAATTTGTGTTATGACGTTTCATTTTAAAAATTAGTGAAGTATCATCAGCAAACAATACAATCTCGTGATTATTCTTAACGAGATGAGGGAGGTCGTTAATATAAACAAGAAATAGGAAAGGACCGAGGATAGACCCCTGCGGTACACCCATTGTAACTACAGATCCCGAAGAACGTTCCCCATTAATGTCAACTCTTTGTATCCTGTCACACAAGTATGAAGTAAGAAGATCCAAAGAGTTGTCTTTTATTCAATAATGATGTAGTTTCCTGATTAATGTTACATGGTGTACACAATCAAATGCTTTTGACAAGTCGCAAAAAACGCCTAAAGCATCTTGCGACTTCTCCCAAGCATCAAAAATATGCGATACCAACTCTACACCAGCATCAGTGGTAGACCTGCCGCGAGTAAACCCAAATTGCTTACAGTGAAGCAGGTCATTGCCATCGAAATGCCTTAGCAATTGATGTAAAATAAGTTTTTCAAAAACTTTGCTGAACGTTGGCAATACTGATATTGGTCTAAAGTTAGTGGGGTCAGACCTACTACCTGATTTAAACAATGGAATTATTTTACTATGCTTCATTAGATCAGGAAATACACCACAGTCAATAGATTCATTGAATATAAAAGCTAGATCTGGTGCAAGTGTATCAATCAATGGTTTAATAAGTCTAACAGAAACGCCCCAGAGATCTGCAGTTTTTTTTACATTCAATAGATTAAAAGCTTTTTTAATATCAGTTTCATTGACATGATTGAAATTAAATTTATTTTTGCATTTGGGTACATTTTCTATAAGCAAAGACTCAGCGATAACTTGAGATGAGTTTAAGCACTTTGTAGTAGAAATTGGAATGTCAGTAAAAAAGTTTTCAAATGCTTGGGCTACGTCAACGTCATTTTGGACTGAGCAATCATTAATCTTTAAGTTATAATCATTATCGTAAGTACTGACCTTTCCAGTCTCACTATTTATTATTTTCCATGTCGATTTTATTACATTTTCACTATTTCTGATTTTCGAGCTTATATAATTTGATTTTGCCATTTGACAAACTTTTCTGAACATTTTTGAGTAGTTTTTTACTTTTTCTTTGAACTCAAGACTAAAATTGTATTGTTTTTCATTATACAGTTCATACAAAGTTTGCCTACTCTTATGTATACCTACTGTTGCCCACTCACTAAAGTTGAGTTTTTCTGAGACCACAATCGACTTGGGTGTGAATATTGAATTGAATGCAGTGGTGAATTTGTTAAAAAAACTGCAATATGACTCATTAGGGTTGTTATATGAGTAACAAGGTGGTGGTTTAGAATCCCAATCCAATTTCAACCGCTCAAATCGACTGGTGGTCACAGGTATGTATGTTATTTTTTTTTTTACATTATTATTTTTAACTTTAATTTGTAATTTGATTATTTGACCTAAGTGGTCTGATTTTAAGTTACTTATTATATTTTTACTAACAATTTTATCATTTAAGCAAACAAACATATTATCTATACATTTTGCTGAAGTTTCAGTTATTCTAGTGGGTTCCAAAAATAGTGGCTTTAGATTATAAGAGTTAAATAAGTTAATTAATCTACTACTTAAGGAGTACACTTCTAAAAGATTAATATTAAAGTCTCCACATACTATGAGATTTTTGTTTGATTTTGATATTTTAAATAAGATGTCATCCATAATTTTTTCAAATATTTCAAAAGAGGCTGATGGTGGGGTGTATACGCTTACTACAATAGTTTGCTCCAACTCAACACATGCTACTTCAATGTGGCTTTCAATCGATAAACAAACTATGTCTTTACGTTCTTTAAATTTTATAAGTTTATTTAGTAATATTAAAGAGCCTCCACGAATAGCATGTGATCTGCAAAAAGAACTACCAACCTGATGGTTACTAAAGTTAAACATGATCTCATAGCTTTTCAGCCAGTGTTCTGTTAAGCAGATGATGTCAATATCAAATGAGTTCATGTATAATTCTAATTCTAATAATTTACTTCTCAAACCTTGAATATTGTGGTGCACCAAGTTGGTAAACTTTGCATTTATTTTACAATTTTGTTTTTGTTGTTTTTTCTTGTGATTAATAATATTTGACTTTATAGGGCTAGAGACTTCCTCTATTGTCGTTATTTCTAATTTAAATGACTTGGAATAACTTCCAAGGTATTGTTTGTCAATTTAAAAGAATGCTCAAAAGAAGCATTTTTTATAGCCAAGTTTTTGGCTGTTGTTTTAAAATAATAGGATAGCGAAATTGCTATCTGTCTTTTATAATAATTGGAAAGGTAATAATTACCTTGAGTCAAATAATATTTTTTACTAACAATATTGTTAGTGTCAATCACATGTACATTATTATTGTTGGTTGAAATAGTGTGCAACATCATATTTAGCTTATATCTAAGGTTGTTTTCTGATTGTGGCAAGCTGTCGCTGTAAGGGAATGTGAACATCACAATTTCTTTTAAGTTTAAAGAGCACAATTTGTCCATATACCTGATTAGGTCAGATTTGTTCACATTACCCCTATTTCCAAGGCAAATTATCAGATTAGTGTTACTTTTGAAGGTTAAATTATCAATTATTTGCATAATATTATGCAGGTTAGAATTTGGAAAACAATTATTTACTAGAGGATGTTCCATACTCATATTTAAAAACTTACCCATATTTTTTCCAATTTCATCGCAGTACATAATTGTTTGTATACCTGAGTATGAAGTGCTGAGATCCAGATGGGATGTGGCTGACACAGTGCTGTCCGGACCTGAGTGGTCACAGACTGGGCCTGGGTTACAGCAGCCGCAGCCCTCCAGAACCTTTGGATAAACACATACACACATAATAAATAAAAATCTTTTATTTCGGATTTCACTGATCTCTAATTTGTTAGTAAATTCTTAACATACGTCTGATGTTATTTTTACGGTGATATTGACGGAATGTTTAAAACTTTGACACTTTTGCCACGCGTCTAGTTTCCATCATCAGAATGACGAAATTTGTCGTTACAAGACGTTGCCATTGTTATGGTGAAGCAATTAAGCCAGTCTTAAAACATTTTACGAGTCTTAGTCGAATTGCTTATCAGCCCAGTTAACTCTAACTTCACGCCAGATTTAATTTACACCCAGTGCGGTGTTTAGTGAGTTAATTAATTTGGACTGACCCTTTGTAACATCCAAGCGGCTGATTTACCTGCATTTTGGTACGTCGCCATAGGCCGGGGTCAAGCCGCGGTTGAAAATTTTGTTTCAGCTTGCTAGCTAATGTTAAAAAATATTTTTTATGACCGGTTTTTCTCTTTAGAATCTAAATTGAGAAAATAAGGCTTCTGTTTTAACTAAATATAAACTTTGATGGTCAATTAAAAACGTAAAAACTAAAACAATCTTCACAATTCTCCAAAATGAGCCATAACAACGAATTGAATACCATTTTCTTAACTTCTCAGCAATTTCAGTTGAACATCAGCAAATTAATCGCTAAAACTCAGCCTCTACGGGTTTTAAGACGTTGCAGCCTTATGGAAATGAGGGAAGATAATAACTATACCGTCTGCGGGAATATTCTCGGGTTTAATGAAGTTTAATGGAGTTTAATGAAAGTTGGAACTTGAGAGGCACCGTTAATGATCTCCTGCCACCACAGGTTGTTTTCGAATTCATACGTGTTTTATATGCGCATTTTCATTAATTTGTGAGTATGTTTGGGACTTGTTTTTCGCTTTTCCTCGGGAGGGAGATTTCGGTAGTTTCACTAAAATTTTAAGCCGAGCAATTTTTGGTACGTTGTAAAAAATAATAAAAATACTATAGTAGTTAAACTGGGCATATATTTTGTGAAATTCATGACGAAGATTTGACGATCACTTCAGCTACCTGTTGATTGTTTGCAACAGTCTGCTGTAAGTTCATTTGTTTCAATAATTATACTTGTTCTAATTTAATAGGGCTTTATTAGGTTTGCCTCATTACTAAGATATTTATGAGAAGTAGGTATTCACTAAAATCATAAAATAAAATAAAAACAGAAATTCTTCATTCGGGAAATTATCATTATGCCCTTCAAAAAAACTTTAAAAAGTTTCTCTCACTGCCTATCCCACCTACAAGGCTTTAGGCGGCTGGCAAGATCGAATGTCGCACCCAATATTGACTCCTAACTTTTTATTAGTCGGCCTATTTCCACAGCGCTAAAATTTGTGACACACCTGTATTTTCAGGGCGCCAAATTCCTCCCCGGTACAATTTGGGGAATGTTCCGGTGAGTATTCGGCTATGAATGGAAGCTACGGAACGCTGTCAAATTCCAATCAAATTATCTTGAAATTGGCTTGCTTTTGGCGTAGCCGTGCTGAATTATTATTTACGCGTACCGATGATAACATTGATAACCCAAAGAAGTTTTGGTGAAATAAATAAGGAAAAGCACAGAAAGTTGAGACAATCTAGCATCGTGCGTGTTTGGTATGTAAAAGTAACAGTTTTTAATGCGTATAGTCTAAGCGTATAGTCTAGCTATTTGCACAGCAAGACCATAGCTTAGCAGAGTTTTTGTTAAATGTAATACATGACTAGAATAAGCATATTTTTCACTTTAGCGATATTAAGGTATACACAAGTACCTATATCCTATTTTTCGTTATCACTTTAACGTCATAGAGCGCGATAAATATTATAATAAGAACGACTTTGACCTGAACTGAGTAAAAACATAATTAAGTAATATTGATAAGCGGTCCATGATCTCAGTTGTCCTCTTAACTCTGATCAATATACTCGATAGTGCAAACGATGGCAAATAAAAGTAAAGGTTTTCGTTATAAATAAATAATTATAATTATTCTGAACAATCTACACTAAAAAATATAAAAAAATGGTTATAGTGTTGATTTTGGAAACCTAGTCGTAAAAACATAAAATTCCTGTTGAGAACTTACTCCTTTTTCCCTTAGAAGTCATTTCAACGACAACGAATCAAAAATATACATTTCTTGCGAATGGGTCCTGTTTGTACTCGTATAATAATAATAATGAAAACTTATTTGAAAGCGTTTAAAATGTTGTGGCATTTTAATTGGCTCCTTTTAATAACTTGGTTTCTAGTGTCGTTGTATAAAATTAGGGTTTTATTTTTTAGTTATTAGCGTGAAGAAACTCAGTGGAGCGATTGAGGTGAATTTCGACGATGGAATAAATATTCGTTTCGAAGATTGCTGGCTTCGAGATCACTGCAGGTAAGTTTTAGAGTTTTATAATGCTGGACTTTCAGATATTCCTTCCAAACATCTTCGGGGTCCAGCAGAGGACGCTTTTTTTGAAATGATATGTTGATGAACTAAATTTTACATGTGACTCGTAAGGCAGTAAAAGATAGTAAGGATAAATAATGTGAATTGATTTATGTTTGAAAATTATCTGTTACAAATTTAATTTGACGACCTCTGTGACGCGGTGGGTGAAGGTCCACTAGCAACGCAGGAGGTTGCGTGTTCGATTCCCGCCTCGCGACAAATGTGTGTTCGATCTGCAAATATTTGTTTAGTGTTCTGGTAAAGTTAAAATATCTATTTATATAATATATTGTGTAAAGAATATCAGTCATTTAGTACCCTTAAAATAAACTCAGATTGACTTGGGGCTAGATAAGTGTAAGAAAGATCAGAGAAGTAAAGATACTGGCAGATTGTCCAGCATTATTTATTTAGGGTCGGTAGTCGTACATTGAACCAGACAGCTACATTGAACCATCGAAAGTATTCGAATATGCAACGTTGCCGATTCGCGCTTGTGCCGGTAAATAAGGTCCCTACAGCCCCCCTACCCACCGCTCAGTTTGCGCGGCGATCCCGTGAATGACGAAGGTTGGGCGAGGACTTTTACTAAAATCGATCGGAAAAGTAAGTTTTTTCATCAGTTTTCTTTAATTTTTCATTTGTTTTCGGTGTTGAATGTCAGTATTTAAATAACTACGTGTAATAGTGCACATATTTAGCTTTCTAATGCATGATATTTGGTCTTAATACGCCCTGGTCTAACCGGTGAAATGTTGAGGTTATTTCGAAGCATGTGCGGTGTCTCTCTTTGAACCACACACATGAAGTACAGACTGAACCACAGTTCACTGTGTACTATTAACTTATTACACTTCCGTGCAATTGTACTGTTTTGTGTGAAGTCACAAAAAAACTGCATATTAACTGGAAATTATAAACTAATAAATTAAAAAAGGAATTTTTTAAGGATAGCGCGGACCAAAGTATCGTTTAGAATAAAAGGTGACGTCACAGCTGCAACGAACAATTATGCCAAATCACAAATATTGTCATAGTAAGCAATTTTTTTTGCACTGAAGTGTACTGATGTATGTTTGCATTTTTAATATAGAAGATACTGTTAAAATAATTCGTTAAAACTAAGTTAAATTATAGTGTTTGTGTTCATAAGAAACTTGATCTCTTAATAATAGCATTTAGCTCAATAGATTTGTAATTTTTTTCACTAACCGATAAAATTACACTTCAGAAGTGTAATTTTATAGTTATTTTTTAACATTTATTATAAGACTGGCCCTTTCGGTAATAAAGCAAATCATAAAAATTTACCATTGTTTTATTTGCCATGCTTTGAAATTGATAAATACCAATATTTAGGTAGGTGGTAAAGGGTGGTTCAATGTAGAAAATACCCCGGTTCAATTTGTACTACCTAGTGGACACAATGAACCAAAGCTGAGTTTTTAAAAAAACATTTCTCCTACTCAAACTAGACCCAACTGTCAAAAAACTAGTATGCACGATGATAGTCGGATAAATTCTGCATAAGATAGGGGAAAAAACAATAGCAAAAGCTAAAAAATGTAAAAACTACAGGCTACTAAAATTTACCCGGTTCATTGTACGACGCCGTACCCTACATAAAACACATTTTAAACATGCTTTTATGATAGTTTCGTTTCGTTTTATTAGTTGAGATGAAGTAGAACTGATATTTCGCTAGCAAGATTTTACCAAAACAAACACATTATGTTTCAAAATTCTTCCAAATATCACAGGAACTAAATCAAAATCTTCTTACACCTTAACAGTGCACATCTACCTAAGGTCAACTCTTTTGATTAAGGTTATGTTCCTGACCCACGTTTCAGATGCTCATCGTGTTACAACTCAGCCACGTTTCAAAGAGCACAGCACCTCCTAGCGATACCGGAGTCTAATATACAAGAGAGTATACTGAAGAATACAGAGCTTTTTATCAAATGTAAGTAGGTCCTAGCTGGATAGAGAATTCGTGGCTGGTAGCAACGAATTCGTCTACGTGGGCTTTGTTTTCATATTTTTATACTTGCTAATTAACACGCTTAGACAAAGCTTTTGTTCTGTCACTTTTTGCTATTCATATCATCAAACCTACTTACCATAGTGTATCGTATTTATTTATTTCCTTAGTTTTGAATAGTTTAATAATTACTATTGATCACACCGCACTCTGTAACCACGCGTAATATAAATTAGTCGTAGTTACAATGGTGTAACAAAACAGTGTGACCACGAGTCTGCCCTCCACCAAAAAGTAGTATTATCCTCCCACGTTTGTATGGATATATGACCGAACTTTTTAACGTTATTATGATTACGTTTTATAGTTTCTGTCGAACTGTAGGTTTTGTGTCCTCGTGGACAAAAGAACTGCACCAGCTTGTTGGTAGTAGCTCTCGTGGTAAATGTACATAAATATATTCGCTGTCTCTGTCATCGCAGGTGCTGGTGACTTGCTAGCTAGGCTTGTCACTTGTCTGTTGCGATAGGTTGGCGTAACATTTTCCTGATAAACAGAAAGTGGCGGGTTCAAATCCCGCTGCAGGAGGGGCTGTTGAAATCAAATAATCTGGTATATTGGTCCGGGTCTGGGTGTTTTACTAGCATAGAAAATAATTTGATATATTCAGTTTGCATACATGCTCTGATTGCGGTTTGATGATACCTACTGTATGTGGCTTAGCTCCATTGTTTGGGGTATGCATGTCCAGCATTGGGCATACCCGTGCTCGAGTGCGGCCCCATTTGACCCACAATATTCCTACACAATATTATTTCCCCCTCTTCAACAAAACAGATATGCTCCGTTCTACCCAGTCCAAAAATCTGTGTCACAGTGTATTCTGAACAGCATACACACTGTACTTATAAAAAGTCGAACTTGATGAAATTGTTACGAACGGTAACTTCAAATTTTATTTAATTATCGATCGTTTCAGGGGATGACGGCCATGAGACAACTTACCCATCCGACTTCTTAATACAGTTTGACTATAAGAATTGGAAGGGCAGCAGAAAGTTGAAGCCTATTCTATGGCGTGGTCCAACAGTCTCCGAGAAAATCGCTCGGATCAACGTCGTCGACTTTCTGGATACAGAGCAGGGGCCTAAAGCTGTGTTCCAGTCTCTTCTTGATTATGGGGTTGCTGTGATCGACGGGGTAATCAACCGTTTGTTCAGTAACCGCCGGTTAATGGCACGGCCAATGGAGATAAATGAGTATTGACCGTGGTTAACACGCAAGTTGATTAAAATTTGTTTCACAGAAACGTTCCAATTTTACTTTACCAAAGTGTTGTGGTAAAGTAAAATTGAATGTGGAATGCAAATATTTAATGTCAATGTATTGAGTTTTTACAGCTGTGAGCGAATATCAATATTAAATTTTGTACGATATTGATTTGACAGCTGGGGTATAATTTGGTGTACGCGTACAAAATAGCATTATGTATTTGTAATTTATTTAGTCGGATTGTTAGGGTTACGAGATCGGTTTCGAAACCCTATGGTCTCGTTTTTTTCTGTACTGTTTTCAATCTTTCATGCAACTACTGCAGCTATTGACTTGAAATTTAAAATTATACTACATTTTGTACACCCATATTATGATTTTCAGTAGGTAGGTAGGTACATACAAATTTTATTGTAGAAATTGTAAAATAGACCTATAAAACAAAAGTGAGGAATCAAATACCTAAAAGGTATCTGTTTGTTATAAACTTTTTGAAATATTTTTATAAAAGTAAAAAAAAATACAATTCGGAGATAATGGGGCCCTATCTCCGAATTGCAAAGCGATCTACCTGAAATTTATAAGACGTTTGTAAATAAGGATATATTTATATACGGTAAAAATATCTGTAAAAAATCACATAAAACTTATTATTAAAGGTTTTCTTACTCAGTGTGATATAAAATCAAAGGTTGATTTGGTAATTTCAAAACCGTTTCTGAAAATTTTTAGAATTTCATACTTTTTGAAATACATTTAAAAGAGCCGAAAAATTAACACGTATATACCTACTCCAAAGTAACTAGTACCTATCTTTAGTATTTTTAATACATAATCGACAAAACGAAACCCACTGCGCGCGAGTTACACTCGCACTTGACGGATCTAGTTTGTAAACTATCTCTCAACTTGTTTGTAACGAGTACCTAAACTACTTTCATAGTAAGTGTACCTAGTCGAGACGTAACTTTGAGATATTCCCAGCATTGGGTAAATATTGGCTATATGGGATTATGTTGATGAAAATAAACAGAACTGTAAACTTCAGCACATATTTAAGTAAAACCACTTCCCTTAGCTTTAGCCCTTCTGATAGCGATAACATCCCTAAAAGGTTATGGTCTAAACTGCCATGCCAAGTTTCTATCATCAAATAACTTGACCAGAAGGTTTAAGCTTATAGTACCTATCTTATAAAGTACATAACTATATTTAGTTAGTTATGTAAATATCTATTATCTTATTTGAGTTAACCTATTACATAGCTAATAAAATAATAAGTAAATAAATTAAGTTATATTATTTATTTCCAATAACTTTATTAGAAATGATAAGGATTAAAAGAATATTACTTACCTACTTAATTTATATTTTATGGGATACAATAATGCCCGTGCCTATTATTTTAAACAATGCATAGATTTTATATGAATTCGCACGTAATAAAAACGTATCAACGGTCACTATCGCTATGATTCCAGGTGGAGGCGACCGTGGAAGCCACCGAGGAGGTGTGCAAAGCCTTGGGTGGAGTCCAGCACACATTGTTCGGAGGCATGTGGAGGTTCACCACCGTCGCCCAGCACGCAGACACCGCCTACACTAACTTACCGCTGGCGGTACACAATGATAACACTTACTTCACCGAGGCTGCTGGGTAAGGTTCAACACTGTCCCATGGCACGCAGACACTGTCTACACTAACTTACCGCTGGAGGTACACAATGATAACACTTACTTCACCGAAGCTGCTGGGTAAGGTTCACCACTGACCCACAGCACGCAGACACCGCCTACACTAACTTACCGCTGGAGGTACACAATGATAACACTTACTTCACCGAAGCTGCTGGGTAAGGTTCACCACTGTCCCACAGCACGCAGACACTGCCTACACTAACTTACCGCTGGCGGTACACAATGATAACACTTACCTACTTCACCGAGGCTGCTGGGTAAGGTTCACCACTGTCCTACGGCACGCAGACACTGCCTACACTAACTTACCGCTGACGGTACACAATGATAACACTTACTTCACCGAGGCTGCTGGGTAAGGTTCACCACTGTCCTACGGCACGCAGACACCGCCTACACTAACTTACCGCTGGCGGTACACAATGATAACACTTACTTCACCGAAGCTGCTGGGTAAGGTTTACCACTGTCCCACAGCACGCAGACACCGCCTACACTAACTTACCGCTGGAGGTACACAATGATAACACTTACTTCACCGAGGCTGCTGGGTAAGGTTCATGTCTTCGAACGAAAGATGATGATACTGATGCTATCGACTTAGCTAATTAGTGCTAGCAGATTTCAGATTTTCAATAACGTTTTTTGCTAGCAAGGAGAAGTCGCCGTGGGCCGTACAGCAAACAAAAAATAAAACCTTAATGTGAGCATTATGCATTGTAGGAAAGATAATTGCTCAATCCGACAAGTTATGTCAAAAAAACAATAAGAAAACGATTTCCCTTTCTTGTGGTTGGGATTAGTAGCGTAGCGACGATGTCGGCAATGTTTATGAACATTGTGTCTTTATTTTGGTCGGAGTATCTATCTATACCTACGCTACTACTGTACGTAATTCAGGTCTTTGGGGCATAACTTAAAATATTCATTCACTTAATCTAACTACCAGATGGCAAGTTCGCCCCAAGTCTTTCGTTTCTAGTTCAATTCAATTATTTTAAGAGAGTCGGAATTCTTTGCCATTGTGATTCACCAATATCACTTTAGAAAAGCCTTTGCAAGAAATAATGCTTGCTGAATTTTGGTCTACCCTACGTCTTTATAGAGAGTTTTCAAATACCTATATAATGCCTCTTATATCTAAAATCTCAACATATGTTGTTGCCTTTAGGCTCCGTTTTTCTGAGTTTTAGCTCAGAAAAACGAGCTTTAGGTAGTAAAACTTTGACAAGTCAGCGATATTAAACGAAAACGTCTTTTCCCTATTGTCAGACTTTTAGATAAAGTTTTTATTCCTTTAGGCTTACAAATTAAGCACTCAGACAAAAGTAAAATATTTACAAAATATATTATTATAAAAAAATCATTATTATAAAATAAGCAAACGTCGAAGAAGTGTAAAGGAAACCTCACATTTATATATTTACTAGCAGACCCAATCGCAATTTCAGTTGCGTGGACTTCAGGTTAAAAATACCCTAGGAGTCGGAAATTCCCGCTTTTAGTATTATTTATAAGCCGGTTTTATGTATTTTTTTTAGAAAAACATCCGTTTTCTGAAATTTTGTTTGTTTATTTTTATAGTGAATTTTTCCTGATGAACATGAGCTACCGAATACTTTCAAAGTAAGGGATCCGAATGAAAACATCGATAATGTAACCCAAAGTGTATTTTTGTGGGTACCTAAATATGAATTACTTTTGAATTTTTTCTCAAATACCTACTTGTGTGAAGACGGGGCCAACCGCTAATATTATATGTATAAGAATAACTAAGCACAACATTCAATTTCTTGCATACCTTATTGTCATATTGCTATCGATCGCGTTTAAATCTATGCTACATCTTTAAAGAGACTTATCAAATACACACTTATAGATATTGCCTCCATCGTTGCTATCCAACTGTGCAATATCATACTCACTTCAGTGGAAAATTTGGTAAGCCTTGGGGTTTGATCTGAAAGTTCTGTATTTGCATAGTGCGGCAAACCTCGGGTTACTTGGTCCTAAATCAACGTCTCTTATCGGGCTCTGGGTAACAAGTGGTTCGTTTCTAATGAAGCTGGGAAGCCAGGTGCATGCTAATATTAGATTATTTATGCAAGGAGTCGCACCGTTCTGATCCTAGGTTATTTAGTACGCGTTGGGGTAACAGTGAAGCGGGGAGTATTATAAAGCTAGTAGGGATTCAAAGAAGAACCGATAACGGCTGGGGTAAAAGTGATCTTGATAGGAGACCGCGATTCGGTAAACGTAGTGTAGGACGCCCTCCTGCCAGGTGGGATGACGATCTGTGAAAGACTACTGGCAGATGCTGGATGCGACAAGCTGAAGACAGGGCGCTATGGCGCTCATTAGGGGAGGCCTATGTTCCGCAATGGACTAACATAGGCTGATGATGATGAGGGGTTCAAAGCATCAATGTGCATCCTTCTAAAACATGAGACGGAATGTGCGTCCTGGCGTTCTAAAATGCGGAAGGGAAACCTCTATAGAATTCCATTTCAGCGGGCGAGAAAACTATAAAATATTTAAACCAATTACAAGCCAATTACTATCGCTTTCTTTTTTATTATTGTTGAATCACCGGAGCCTGTACAAAAAGTTTTTACTCCAAGTCCTTACCAAGATATCGGCCTGTTTAATTTTCGGAGTAAAGAAACCAGTGAACAACTTCCTTGAGGGTATTGGGGTATTGCCACAGTTCAAGTAACGTTCTCCGGTGTACAATACGATCAATTTCGAGCAAAGATATCTTTTCAGTCGTGCTCTCAGATAAGATACAACAAAACATTTCTGACTCCAAAAAATCCTTTGTAAGCAGGGTAAGTGTCTAATTCTAATAAATTATTGGAAGAGCTCGCCTATTCGCGACCCAAATGGGTGGGATTTTGTCTTCATCATTATTATTTCAGACTGTAGCTTTCGTCGAAAGCATTCGCTTGTTATCGTTTTCGGATTCTGTTTCGTAAATTATTCGTACAGACTTCCCAAATCTTTGTATGGAGCTTTCAAATAAACCTGATCATTTCATTTTCTTTACTCATTTCAAGGTTGTCTGGAAGAGATCGCTCTTGAGCGATAAGACCGCCAATTGTCACTAATCCTAAGTTTATCGCTTTTCTAAATTACTGTTAATTAAGTGTGCAATAAAGTATTTATTATTATTATACCACTTCATTTAATTATTTATCTCGTTAAAAAATACATTTTTTACTATAGAAAATACAACAAAATTATTATAAAATAACTCTACAGTAAAAAATATATCAAAACGGTGGATCACCGACCGCGAAGCTAGGCTCAAGCAGTCGGTGACTAGGGCTGCAGAGAGAGGAACTTCCTGACGATACGCGCAGAGTCCAGGAGTACCGCCTTTTGGATCTGACCCTTGATCCAACTTCCTAACGAGAGTCTCTTGAGATATTGGTCGAGACTCTTCGCTATTACACCATTAACTGAAACGACTATCGGGACGATGGTCGCTGAATCAACATCCCACATGCCGACAACCTCATTAGCTAAGTCAAGATATTTGCTAAGTTTATCTTTCTCAGCTTTAACGAGGTTACCATTATTATTATTATTATTACTTTCTTACAATTTTTATTGATACATTTATGTCATTGAATGCCCGTTGTAGGTACTGGGTGTAACAATAAGGAAGGACTAAACTTGTATCTTTATGAATTTTATTTTAACACGTTCACTGCCCAGTCTCAGTCAGCAGGGGATAATGTGCGTCTCGGGCTAAGTCACAGTGTTAAATTACTGAAAGCACATGCAACACTTAATTGTCTAGTAGGACAAGCACGGTGATTTTTGTCTAGTGTAGAATAGAGAAGAAATACGTGATTTCACGTAAAAAGTTATGATAACGGGATATTTATCAATATTTGTGGTATTTTGAGTTGTAAAATTTTACAAATATGTATAACTAGTTTGAAAGTTAGTGTGGACTCTTTTTTTTCTCCTCATTTTCTTTTTCGTTTTGTAATAATATTAGTAGGTTTTCATAATTAATATTTAAATTTTATATCTCTTTAAAAAAAAACTACACAGGTATTAAGTATTTAAAAACCCAATTAAAAATAGTAATAGAATTTGATCCATGTATTGTACCTGTGTCTTTTAAAATGCATTTAGTAAAAAGCTGTTATTTACATAACAAACACTTTTATTTAAATGTTAACGCAGTAAAAAAGAACCACAAACATATTAAGTATTTAAAAAGACGACCAAAAAAGTCACGTATCCTTAAAAAGGCGTTTAGTAAAATCATTAGAAACAAACACTTTTCTTTAATTGCTAATTATGTCCCTTTCTTCAGGCTTCAAGTCCTTCACTGCATCGAGCACCTAAACCCCGTTGGTGGTGAGACCATCCTCGTGGACGGATTCTTCGGCGCAGAACAGCTGAGAGGTGATGACCCCGATTCCTTCACCTTCCTAACCACCTTCGACGTGGAAGCAGAGTATTTAGAGGACGGTCACCATCATAGGTTCTCCGCGCCTGTTATATCTGTTGATAGGAAGACGCAAGATTTGAAACAGATACGGTGAGTTAACATCTGTTTATGCTGTGGCACCTTAAAAACAATAACCATTTGTTTAATTATCCTAAGATAGGTGTAGGTAAATAGAGGCACGACGACGAAGTGAAATACAAGCTGCTTTCGCAGCATAAAGCAAGTGATCATTTTGATAAATAAAAAACCGACCTGAGGTTCCTTAGGCCGTTTGTCAACCGCAGCCGTCACCGGGACGTCAACGAAAACGAGGTGACGGCGCCGAAGTACTGATATATAGACTACTATAGCCGAGTGTCCACCGCAAGTCCGTCACGTCATCTTAAACTCGGCCCGAAATAATCTCGTTCTCGTTGACGGTCCGGTGACGGCGGCGGTGGACCAACGGCCATACGCTGTTTCTCTAGAGTTGCTGCATATTCCCTTGGGACCCCGGGATCGGGCATTACACAAAAACAAAAGAATCATCGATTACTTTTTGTCGAAACTTATATAGTTGTCAGCCGACAGTTGGACATAATTTTTGTTGTATTAGTATTTTTATTGTCTTGCTGTTAGAATTCCTATTATTGTAAGATACATTTGATAAATAAATCCGGTATGCCGTTTGCACGCGACATGATGTATGCACAGGTATGTACACGACCACGGTCCTGCATCTACCTAGTTATGGCATCAGGGTCTGTATTTAGCGTCACATAAGATCGGACCTTGCTTGTTTAATAAAAAATGCCTACACATGATTCTCACGAATTGCTGACCTAAGCTTCTGGACTTTTTTATCAACGTCCTGCGACGCGAGAACTCCGGATTGTGTCTGAGTCTGAGGTGACTGAGGCATTAAGGCGTCATTCTAAAAGCAAATTTATTTTCAATTTAATTTTTTCAATTGTTTTTAAAGATACTTTCCACGCTTCCCCATACAAGTCTACATAGTCTTGCACTATAAGTGCGAGGTAAAGTAAACATTTCATTATTATATTATCAGTGGGTACATAATTAACCATCTGAAATCAGCCGTCATTTGAGCGTTAATTAACTAGCCGAAATGGAAACACAATTTGTTTGTTACGAAAGACACGCTATCCATAATTACATAAATGGCGAGGCTGTTCTATTTCTCTCTTGGTATAATAGTGATAATTAAGATTTCGTTTATGAACATTTAGATTTTTATGATAAAAGTTATTAGAAGTAGTAGTAGTACCTAATACTAACTACTATTGAGATAACTCTCATAAAGTTCTAGAGGTATATGAGAGAAATTCTGGACAAATACATGGCCACCGCAAACGAAGTCGGGGGTACAGCTGGTTTACAATATGGCGATGCGATTATGACTTTTGTCAGTCTACCTTAGAACATTCTTAGAATAGCCTAGACTAGGTACTTTTTGGCCGTGTGGTGCCGGCATAGAATTTCACCACCCCATCTCTTCCCGTGGGTGTCGTAAGAGGCGACTAAGGGAAACACACTGGAGGGCGGGCAGCAGCGCCCTCTGCAGAACAACTCCACCGATCTGCGATCCCCAACCCGCATGCCCAGCGTGGGGATTATGGGCATTAACCCCCAAATGATAGTGACATCTTTGGCGCTCATTAGGGGAGGCCTATGTCCAGTAGTGGACTATTATAGGCTGGTGATGATGATGATGATGAGAGAAATTCTGGACAAATGCACGATCACAGCGAACGAAGTCGGGGTTATAACTAGTTTGCAATATGACGATGCGATTATGATTTTTGTTAACCTAGAAAATTCTTAGAATACTGTACTGTAATACTTCTCTCACGTTAAGTATAATATGAGATAAATTCTGGACAAATACATGGCCACCGCGAACGAAGTCGGGGGTATAGCTAGTTTACAATATGACGATGCATTATGGTTTTTGTCAGTCTACCCTAAAACATTCTTAGCATAGCCTAGAATACTTTTAATCTTGGACAAACGCGTCCTTACCTCGGAGCTACCATTAATGGTGTTTTTTCAGATTCAACGTATACGACCGGTCCGCTATGGCATTCAGACGACCCGACGAATGCCGGGCCTACTACCGCTCCTTGAGGAAGCTCGGCCAGTTCTACGAGGATCCTAAGAACCAGTGGCAGTTCAAGCTTAGACCAGGTAAGGCAGGCAAGGAAGGAAAACTGAGCAAAGTAAAACAGATTTAAACACAGAACACGACTCAATTAGAAGTACGTGAAAGTGTTCTTCTTCTGATAGGATGTATTTGTCTGTTCTAGGTGAAACCCGGGGTTTAGTACCAGCTCAAGTTTTAGATTTTGAAATTTTTTTAAGAACTACTATAAAAAATATACCCATATATAAAATCACCAGATCTGTACGTTTGGTTCATGTTTTATAATGTTTTGAAAAATTTTATTACTCGGAAATTCTGGACTCTTATGTTAGCTATATAATATTTCAACAAAATCCCCGAAATGCAAACGATTCCATACAAAAATTTATATATTGACTGGACTATAAGTGGACGGAAAATTGTATTTTCTATTGAAATGTTATTATAATGTTCACCGTGCCACTTTGAAGATATGTATTCTGTGACTTGACTCACAGGACTCTATTTTTACTCAAATATTGTGTTTTCCTCAGGAACCGTGTTGGTGATGGACAATTTCCGGGTTCTTCACGGTAGAACCGGGTTCTCCGGCCAGAGGGTTTTATGCGGCAGCTACGTGTCTCGCTCTGATTGGCTGAACAAAGCCCGAAACCTACGACTTATTAACTGAATTACCGTTTAATGTTGTAAGCTGTAACCATTGTAACCTAGAACATTTTATACAGCAGCATCTGCCTTTAAAAACTGCAAGTGTTATAGATATGAAAAGTTGTAGTGATCTTTATTTTCTTAGAAAAACAAAAGTGACTAGAAATAAGTTCTGTGTTTTTCTTTTATCAGCTGTCCCGTCTTGTGTTTTATCTCTACAATCGTTTTTGTTTATTCACCTTCTTTAAAATTAATACTAGAAGACGATACCTAAATTTAATTTTAAATAATCCTGCAATGCTACGTTGAACTTATTTTATTGAAACTAATTTGGTTCCCCTTAAGCTCATTCAAGTATTCAATGCACAACAAGGTTTTCGAATGAATATTTTAAATCTCTTCATTATAATTTATGGTTCATCGCGATCTCAATATTATTCATCGGGATTTCTCATCTTCTATTGAGAGACTGAGAGTATCAAAAGCACTGTAGTTTTGAGTTGAAGATATAAGGTAATAAATTTTTTCTTTGTTGTAACTACAAGGTTGTGAGCGCAGCTGGTTATCTGAACTAATAATACGAAGAACTAAAATTAGTTTGTTTAAGCTGCTCGGTGATAGATTGTGTGAATTATACATAATTAATCATTGATCTATTTGTTAGTAGTAAGAGGTGGTATATTGACAGATCCGTGATCAATCTTATTCTTTCGCGTAGTCGCAAGCAGAGTCTATTTATTACCTATAAGTTGAGTATTTTGTGCCGTGTGGTGCCGGCATAGAATTTCACCACCCCATCTCTTCCCATGGGTGTCGTAAGAGGCGACTAAGGGAAACACGCCGGCGGGCGGGCAGCAGCGCCCTCTGCAGAACAACTCCACCGAACTGCGATCCCCAACCCGCATGCCCAGCGTGGGGATTATGGGCATTAACCCCCAAATGATAGTGCCATCTTTGGCGCTCATTAGGGGAGGCCTATGTCCAGCAGTGGACTGTTATAGGCTGGTGATGAAGTTGAGTTTTTAAGATAATTCCAATTATATAGTCAGGTCATTACCCGATAGAGCTCAGTTATTATAGTCGCATTTCAAATTTAAGGATCCGGTGTCCGATGAGTTTCTTATAGAAACATAATACAAAATGAATTGTAATTTGAGCATATATTCACCATGTTCTGCTATTTTTTGTATAAGAATAGTATTTATCTAGGTTCCTACAACAATTTTTTTTCAAAACAGTTAACTGAAATAAAAATAAAACAAAATCAGACATTTCAAAAAAGCTTGTGGTAGGAACCTAGATGAATACTATTCTAATAATACAAATAATAGCAGTACATGGTCAAAATATGCTCAAACCACCGGAGCTTTAGAGCGCAGCCATGCTATAGCTACGTCGTCGTAGCCATACCACTGCTACGTCGTAGCTATGCCATTGCGAGACGGCGGCGGCGCCGCCGGCGGCGGCCACGACGACTGGGCGGGCGATACCATAGCTATATCGTAGCTATGCCACTTCTGCTTGGTATAATACCTTACATCACTATAAGTATGCGGTATAGCTAATCGGCCACGGATACTTTTTATAGCTGTGCTGTCGCGCTTTTGCACACACAACACAACACAGTTGGTTACAAAAATGCGTCATAAGTAGCTGTGGGCGAGCGCTCCTAGGCCCAAAGTAGCGTAAGTACTACGGCGCGGGGCGCAGCTATGTTATCTTGTAAATATACATTCAGAAAACTCTACGCTACTCTGCTACTCCACATTATTTTGTAGCGTTTTATGTCGGTAACAATGTTAATGTTGTGTTAATGTTGTGTTATGTACATACTTTTCAAGAGTCGTAAACCTAATGCTACGCCATAATGTATCACGTAGTTGCTACTATACATCACAACGTGACAAGCGTTGCAAACGGATTATTAGCTGGGCCCTTATTCACTATCTCTTATCCAAACGCGTTACACAGATACAATAAGTCAGTGGCGTGGAATCGGACAAAACCGTATTCCTTATGCCAGCGATTTGGGCAAGATTTACGAAATAATCGAAACACAAAACACTAGGTATAGACAACAACTCTTCGTCAATACAGTTTTTCGCCCACATACCAAGGCAGGCTTAGGAATCGCTTTCGTTTAGAACACTTTGTGATGTCTCACGCATTGGCAAGGAATCTCCTACGTCAATAGTGATTAAAGGCCTTAGTTTTGTGTCTTAAAAAAATCCCAATTCCACATCAAGGCACGTTCGTTCAATCGCTTACGTTTAGAACACGTTGTGAAGTAACACGATTTTGGTAAGGAATTTACTATGTTGCAAAGAATAAGGCCCCTGTCGCGTCTTGCCAGCGTTATCGTGTACATTACAATGTGTCTGGATAGCTATTGTATAGTTAGTTACAACATGGAGAGACAATGGTCTGTAACAAAAGGTCCATTTCATTAGCACTAAAGCGACCGTGATCTCAGAGTAAGCACCACATTATATAATAATATTACTTCGCTTATGCTTCATATTATTGCATTGTTAGTAACGCTAGGGTTACTGACAATGTTTGTATTGAGGACTTTTGACACATCCAGTATAAGAATTACAGCTGTAATCTCTAGAAGATTCTGGATGATTCGTAAGTTTTTGGTATTTAGGTAATTTTCTTCGTTGCATACAAAGTACAGGCAGCTCAACTAATTCATACCTTCACTTCTTCCACTTGTGGACAAAAAATTTAGTGAAAAAAAAAGTGAAGAGAACATCAATAACAACATAATTCTTTTTTTATAATAAATAACTATATGAAATTTGACTTGTCTAAGTGCTTATTTTGTAAGCCTAAAGAAATAAAATTATTGAAATCTGAAAATCTACCTACCAGTCGAAAGCGTTGGCTGCATTGCCTCGTTGTACTCGTATGGCAATGCTTATGTGCTACGCGAGATACTAGTCAACTCTCGGGCACACGTCGCGAAGCGACGCGTCGCTTCGACTTAGATAACTTACACTTAAGTAAACTTAAATGAAATAAAAAAGAATTCACTTACCTTTCAAACTGGCAATGATTAGTAAATAACTGTAACATTTTGGGTATTATCCTTGCATCCCATAAAAGAATTGGTAAAAAAGAAATAGTCAGACTTCGTCTAAGACAACTATGGCTTAAATTGTTCCAAATAGTCCACACTACCTTCGCCCACCACCTTCGCACCCTTCCAATCACCCTGTATTTTGTAATCAGTTTCCACAAAGTAACGCCTGAACCTATTATATACAATAAATATGACCAGATTGCTAGGAATTCCACTGGATTGTTCCATTAGAAACTGAAATGATGAGGCCGACAGTTGGAACATAACTCCATTACCTGTCCAACCCCGTGACCCTCCAGGCCTGCCAATGACAATTATCTCCTCGAGACCTACGACTAGCGAATGCCTGTAACTTCGCATTGAACCAATGGAACATTTTTAGACGTTTCTCCTAATACAATTATTATTGTAGGACCACCAAAATGGGTATTTTTTGTAGTCCAAGGTTTGAGAACTATCTTGTATAACATAGATGGAATTTCATCAAGAATTAATTCTTAGGTTTTTTAGGTGTAATCCTAGCATAATATATTTATACTAGGATTGACTGACATAAAGAACTAGGATAGGTCTCTTATGGCATTGCAACTTTTTTATTGAAATATAGTAATAAAACCTATTTAGCTCCTAACTTGCCTTAAAATAATTTGTATTTAATATTATTTAATTGAAATAAAGTAAAGAAACCTATTTATTGGTCCCATTTGCCGATATTATCAATTAACTGTTAAATTACGGATTTTTTTTTAATATAATCTTAAAAATTCGTTTAAAATTTTATGGTCAGCGTCTTAGACAACCATGGCTCAAATGGTTCCAAAACGTCTGCGCTAGCTTCACCTTCAAGCTTTGCACCCAGTTACCAATCACCTTGTATATCTATCAGACGCCGAGTCATGCAAACGTTTTATATAAATTATTTTGTTTGTAAAGACGGCCGGCAAATTATTCCATTTGACAGCTATTCAGCTTTGTTAAACTAAATTTAATTTGTTTCGAATCCATTTTGCCAGGGCTCAAGAATATTGGACAGGTCAGATTAAGTTTAGTTCATTCTCAAGTTATAATCCTATGTCTGAAGTTTCTACTTGAAGTTGTGTATTACAGACTACTTAGACTTGAGAATGCCTAGTGCAGCGTATCCATAAACTCTTAAGTAGATAGGTGATGGGAACAGTAAACTTGAAAATAAACCGAGCTGGGAATTTATCTAATTTTGTGTTACATAGGTACCTTCATATAGGGAGGAAAGGTTTTGGTCTGGGCCGGGTTTACCTACAAGAGGTTGGATTTCATCATCATCAGAGCCCAATGAGCATCCTCGAATGAGCGCCATAGATGGCATTGTTGATCATTTGGGGGTAATTGCCCATAATCCCCACGCTGGGCATACTAGCGGTTGTATTTACCGTTAAGAAAAAAGATTTACACTTTAAATTATTTGATTTAGAGACTGATTCTTTTCCGAATCTAACCAAATGAAACCGTAATTTTTCCCTGAGTTCAATTAAAGTTGAAAATCAGGAAAATCTACGACAAAATTGCTAAAACCTGCGACTACCTGTTAAATGCGAAATTTACGAAGGTTTGATGAAAACTTGAGAATATTATTTCCGCGGTAAAGAACGTCGCAGGTACTAGGTAAGGCCCTTCTGAAAATTATTTTGACATTTTCCTTTCAAGAGAACTAGCACATTTTTCGGTGCTTACTTGCCGTTGTACTTGATGATGGATAAAACCCTAATCCCTTTCGAAACTTTGTTTGAGAACACTTATCCTGGATTAAATAGCGACTCTATTGAAGATTATCAAAAACCGTTGGGAAATGTTGGATTGATTGGTGTTGCCCTTATTATAAGAAACTAACGGTCCGCCCCGGCTTCGCAAGGGTATTTAACAAATATATTTAAAAATTATAAGTTCTTACACTCATTGGCTTTCATAATTGAAGTGGTCATACAGAACCCTAAATTTTAGAAATTTTTCTATAGCCTAGGTTCATCAGGCACCGGGAGTAATGTAGGATTCTAATGGTGATATATTTTTGTAAAATCGCTCCAGTTGTTTCGGAGCCTATCAATTCAATAATCAAATCTTTCTGCTATATAATATTATTGTCTAGGTGCTTATTTTTTAAGCCTAAAGAAATAAAGTAATTGACATCTGAAATCTAAAATTATTATTAAGGAAGCTGTCTGAAAAATTTTATGTTTATTATTTGGAGATATGGCTGTATGTTTGTAACTAACACACCTTCATTTTATTTTCCCAAAATTCTATTTGACCGAAGAAGATATAAACAACCCTGTAAAACAACTTTTCCTTTTGTATTTATCCATATCAAATATCAAAAACCTACAGTTTTGCGAAACAACAAACGAGAAAGAATTCATGCTATTATTCTTCAAAATTGGTGATTGGGCAAAAAACATCGAAGGCAAGGTGCCAGGGGCACAATAACATCTGTTACCTCTTTCCATAAAACCAAGCATGTATGGAAAGGCATAATGTTATTATGGTAATACATACAACGTTACAACGTGGATGGAATAAACGTAAGAGAAGTTTACTTTGATTTTATGCCAGCACTCACCGTGATTTTATTAGCATTAATGTTTTTTAGCTTTTTGCAAGGTAAAATCTTCTGTCTACCAATTTGATTTAGTTGTGTATTCTTTTACGGAGAAAAGACGTAAGCTTTTTGAATGAAGGTTGATGCTTGTACACATAACATGAGCTCAGTTTACTTTGGAGCAGAATGGTGCTTTGGGGGTTGTCCAGCATTATTTATTAAAATTATAATGACAATTTTTATGAACGGAAGGATCTTCTGTTCATAAAAGTGGTGCTGTTATTCCGTCTATCTGTGGCAAATCTGTGACAGATCAGTTTAGAGTCCGCTAAAATATTGATGCTTCATGCCAAGCGAGCAAAGGTTGCCCAATTAGTGTCAAAGTGCCTCATACCGTTCCGGAAGGCAGCGCCAGCCAACTTGAAACTTGCTGCACTGAAACTTATTCAAAATAATGTTATATTGGAACTTAGTTCTTTATTACTTATGCTATTAAATACCTACTGTGCCTAACATGTTAGTAAAAAGTTGCTGAAATGCTTTGTTAGAAATTATGAGATTAGAGCACTAAGAAATAGCACTGTACGTAAAAATATAAACGCACGCGGCAGAGGCGGCCGGAGGAAAACGACATTTGAAAAAAAATAGCTTTATCTAGCCTTTAACAGCCTCAGTCAGCAAAAATAAATATCAAAAGTGCAGATGCTTTGGCCTCGAGGCCTATATTCAATATTTTTTCACAAACATCCTCGCTATGGCTAGCAGGAGCATATAAGCACTTAGAATGTCGATTCTGCTAAACTATCGATACCATTGTCATACTAGAGCAAATGGTTAACAGAATTGGATCCAGACTTTAAAAACATCAAATTATAAATCATGGTATTTACATAACTACATGGCCTCGCAGTACCTACATGAATCCATTTTCAGATACCGGTGGCGTTGCCGACTTCATTTTGTAGACTCCATTACTACACATCATATTTCAGTAACTTTATTTCTTAAGGCTTACAAAATAATTTTATTGATTTTCTCTTCACTGAAATTTTTTTGCCCACTTGTGGAAAAAGTGGAGAAGAAACCACTACTTCATTTATGTATCACTTATGTGTATAATACATGTTTGTTTTGCCTATCTAAATCTATGTTTAATGTGATTTAATTACATTTCAATACACTTCAGGTTTACTCATGTGAAAACGAAATATCCTCTTAGGTACGTACATAAGGCAGAAGCATATTCGATCTCGATCAGACATTTAAAATGCGCTCGAATAAAACTTTCAATTCCACTGTAACGTTGTTTCCAATGGAATCTTGCGGTAGACGTGACTGGAATTACAAAATCTCTCTTTTAAACCGTCACTTCGCAGATTCAACGCTCGGATGAAGATAAAGAATAATTTTAGATTGATTTTTAAGAACTTCGCACTCATATCCTTTGCTATCGCTAGACTGTGGCAGTATTATATGAGTGCGTATAGTTCTTAAAAATCCACTATCCAAAAATTGATTAGAGTAAATGGATTAGTAACAGAAAGAATTACTTTCGCTTTTATAATGTCTGTATGGATATGATATGGCATATACTGGCATGTACTGTACAGTAGTTATTCATGGATAACCCCTGAGGTTCTTGGCAATTCGGCCACACAGGAAAAAAGAAAAAAAGACCTACATATGTGCAGCAGTCTGAAAGATTCTAAAAGAAACTGACGCTTGAATAAATCTGCTTATTTTTTACGAAAAACTTGATCGCGCTTGATCGGCTACAAAAAAGAAAAAGGCATTTAAAATGATAATCGAGAGTAGTTGAGAAGTTAACAGTTCGCGTCGGTGAACCGGTGCAGTGTTGAAATGGGAGCAATAAGTCCGGATCGTTCCTGTAATCTTACTCCAACCACTTTCCAACCTATAAAATTATTCCCCCGGTACTCCGCTAGTGCAACCTACATTGTGTACAGTGCGCGTCAGGATTATTAGACTACTTCTAATTAATAAATAATAATAATAAATAAATAATGCCGGACAATCCACCCAGCATCATCTAGCCCCAAGCTAAGCAGAGCTTGTATTATGGGTACTAAATGACTGATACACAGACTGATACATATATAGATATTTTATTATACATAGAAAACGACCAGAACTCCCTGAACAAATATCTGCAGATCGTACATATATTTGTCCCGAGGCGGGAATCGAACCCGCAACCTCCTGCTTCGCAGGCGGACCTTCGCTCACCGCACCACAGTCACTGTGTAAAAAGTTACAAGGGAATTAATGACGACCACTGTGGTCGTCATTAATTCCCTTGTAACTTTTTTTCACATTCAATAATTTATCACGCCGCCGCCGCTCAGGATCGATCCACCCACCCATAATACTCTAAGTCTGAAATTTCCAACAATAACAACTATTGTGTCCCACATACATTGTTTTTTTTTTTCGAATGGACTTTAATGCTGTTGACCGCAGATGGCCATGACAGCGTTACCGGACTTTAACCCCACAAACATTGAGATAGGGGGGGGGGGGGTGTACTTATATCTGACGCGTACTGTACCTACTACCTACCCTACTTGTTGGAATACCTATAACAATGAGCGAAAATGAGGACAAGAATTCTCTATCTGAGGTTCACATCCAAATAATGGATTTTTTGCATTTCGTGAAGACTCATATAAGCTTACTATACGAATAATGTTTTGCTTAGAAGTGTGGAAGAACTACAGATGGTAAATCTTTACTAATATAAAAGGAAAAAAAATATAGTTTGTTTGAATTGAATACCCATTACCATTAGAATCTAGGCTCCGAAACTACTGGACCGGTCAAAAAAATCCTTCACCATTAGAATCCTACATTATCCCTGAAGAATATAGGCTGTAGATATTTTTTTGTGAAGAGCTAGAATTCTGTATAAAAACTTTTGAATAATATAACCCAAGGGTGTATATGTGTGTTTACAAATATATAATTTTCCAAATTTTTGACACAAAAACCGCATGTATGTAGGCCGTTACTTCACAATACAGATACTACAGCACTTGAGCGAAGCCGCGCGCGAGAGACGATAACGTTATGAGCCTCAAGAATCACAAGGGAAGTGGAGAAACTTGGCTACTACTTGACTACCTACTAATATACAGTCTGTAGATAAATGTCACCGCTGGAACGTAGAATCAACCCGTAAGTAAAACGGCTAGGCCGTTTACAAAACGGTGTCATCCACCCCCTCCTTATTTGGTCATATCCAAGAAATAGGCACTTCAAATAAAAAACTCATATGTTTCCTTCTTTCGCGGTGCCACAAATTGGATGTTGTATTTTGCGTTGCGAGAAACGGGGGTTCCGTTTGTCGCCGGCTCACCTTTTGTTTTAGGTAGAACTTTTTGAGTTCGTGATATATATTGAAACAACTTGTTTCTTCGTAATTTTAATCAATAATCATTTATTTTGTGAAACAAACAATGATATCAGATCATATCATTTTACAAATTGCGGGCTGGTAAAATATAAACAGTAATGAGTAAGATTAGTCTAAGTAATAAATTAGTTACTTACTAAATATTAGTTTACAAAGTTCATAGATACAACTAAAAAATACTAATTCAAATTGTAAATAGCGCTTTTTCTTTTTTATTAGCTGTCGTAAAAGACATTAAGTTGTAAAATAAAAATACACTAATATAAATTAGTTGGAAGAATTATACACTAATAGGAAGAGGGCTTGGTCATCATCATCAAGAGCCCACGTTAGTCCACTGCTGCTGTATAGGCCTAAATGAACGCCATATCACCCTGTCGTCAGGTTATCGCATCCAGCATCTGCAGTTTTGAGTCAAATGACTTGCTCATTTGCCCCAAAAACTAAATTAACTGATTATTTTCCTTGCTAAACTACTTTCAGAGAATTTACTTAACTATTATGAACTCTCAGTGGAAATTTGTGCTCTTTTGTGTAAGAGCGACTACTGACTAAGGGCACCACTTCAAGTGTAATCACGAAGTTTGCTATGCACTTCTGAGATTTCTCTTCTGAGCATATCATTGTGCTAGTAAGCGCTTGAACAAGTAAGATTTATGTGGAATATATCTTAAATGTATAGTATTTTTCTGAGATGATAAATGAACAGATTTATAGAGCTAAGTTAGTATGTAAGTAAATTTCAAGGATACCTTTGTAATCTGCCCTGCTTAGTTTTAGAGGGCTTATGATAATTAATAGTATGGTAATAGTTTATGAATGCTTTGTCAGCCTGTAAGTGGTTAGGACATTTAGCTATACATATTTATGTATCTAAATGCCTGTTTAAAACTAAATTGAAGCACTGGCTCTTTGAAAATAGTTTTAATAGTATAAGAGACTTTTTGAATTTTAAGAACTGATTAATTGACTTAGGTGTTCTTTGTTTATTTGCGAACTTTGTTTATATTTTAGACCTCTGTTAATATTATTTTTTGATATTTTTTTGTGAATTTTACTGACACTGAGTAATTATTAAAATCGTGTAAACTATAAAATTTTACACACTTAGTACTTAGGTAGATTGTAATTTGGACTAATTTAATATTAAGAACTAATCATCATCATCATCATCATCACCAGCCTATAATAGTCCACTGCTGGACATAGGTCTCCCCTAATGAGCACAATAATGTATATATGTATTAAGAACTAATACATATATACATTCTGGCAAATAAATGATTAATTAACTCCTTGTAAGTTTTGGTGTACCCACCTACTAGCTATAGGCTAACCTAATTCTAAAATAAAATATAAGCTATAGCTTCTAATGATTACTTGCAAGGAACTGAAGTGATAATCATGTGCACTCCAAATTTCAAGGAAAAAGGAAGGTATTAAAGCGTATTTTTGCTTGACTAACGAAAAAATTTCAAAAGGGTTACTAAGTCAGCATTTTTTCACGTTTTCCGTCATTGGTCGGTAATAAACGCTATCTATGTGAATAGAATGTGAATAAAACATGTGAAAATTAAATGAATTATAAACATAGGTAATTAATAATAATAATAAAAATATTCCACACCATTCCCGTAGCCGAGAAAAAATCAACTCGAACCAACAGCAACAGCAATTTGGCGGGAATTGCTTCGCAAAACTGACCAGGTGCGTGTGAGTGAAATGATTCTAATAAATTTGGGCAAACTTACTCCGACAACAGGTGTAGGCTGTTCTGAAACCTTCCTTCTATAAACCTGCTCTAGTACGGTTAATAAGTAAACAGCCGGAAAGCTATGCTTACTTGTTTACCAACTGTACCTACGTATTTTGTAGCCGAACTACGAAATCTAGTTACTACGAAAACATCTCTAGCTGCTAGTCGCGTTCAATCTCCTAGGCAATTGTGAACTGACCCTCCTTAGGTTGGCCCTTATAAAATCTGTCCATTTGTTTATGCAACAGAGTACCCGTTAAGAATCTTAAGTTAATTCAGGTCTCAAGTTTGTTCAGGTGCTTTTGTTGATATAATGATGGAAAAACACTGCTTTGCATCTTATAATATACATAGTTGGGGCAGTTTTTAAAGCTAGGGGAGTTAAAATAACAAAATATCTACACAAAATACTAAAAAAATATCACAGAAAGGATACGTAAAATTACAAACTTCAATAAACTTGCTGAACTTAAAATGTTTGAACCGTAGTAGAGACCGAACAAGATAGCGCGGGATCCGATCTGCTCAATATATGTTTGGGGCTAGATGATGCTCTGTGGAATGTCCAGCGTTATTTATTTATTTATTAAGGTAGGTCGACCTACTTACAAATAGAGGATAAGCAAACCGTAAATATGCCGCTTTGTATCAAAATAAATAATGCCGGACAATCCACACAGTATCATCTAGCCCCAAGCTAAGCAGAGCTTGTATTATAGGTACTAGATGACTGATATACATCATCATCATCATCACCAGCCTATAACAGTCCACTGCTGGACATAGGCCTCCCCTAATGAGCGCCGAAGATGGCACTATCATTTGGGGGTTAATGCCCATAATCCCCACGCTGGGCATGCGGGTTGGGGATCGCAGTTCGGTGGAGTTGTTCTGCAGAGGGCGCCGCCCTCCGGTGTGTTTCCCTTAGTCGCCTCTTACGACACCCACGGGAAGAGATGGGGTGGTGAAATTCTATGCCGGCACCACACGGCATGATATACATAATACAATATTATTACAAATACAGATATTTTTTATTATACATAGAAAACGACCAGAAAACCCTGAACAAATATTTGCAGATTGTACAAATATTTGTCCCAAAAATTAAGAGATAAAATAAAAATATGATTATTTCTATACCACCAGTACATACTATTATATAAATCTAGGTCTAGGTTTCTCATTAGTTCATCTTATATAACTTAGGAAAGATAATAAATAAACCGGTTTTCTATGTGATTGACATGGCTTTAGGCAGGAATGATTTACATTCCCCTGCCGTAAATCAAGCACAGAGCCAGCTTATCCGAAATTTCATTTAACTGTGACAATAAATCATATTGGTACATCTACGTCGCAATTATCTTTTTCGTTGTACAGGACATTTTTTTGTTATAAATGACGCAAAGAAAATTTTCAGAGTTTGTTAAAAAGGTTTTTTTGAATACAAATTGAGATTCATGCAGTCACACGAACCCAAGAAAAAAGTGAAAAAAGTGAACCGTGTATTGAATTTTGCTCTAAACAATTTTGTTTTAAATATTCGTTTCTTAACTTATATTTGACGCCTTGATATCGGTACAGCGAGCTACTTCTATGGGGGTTATAACACATTTCCTCCTGGACAAGTCCCCCTTAAAGGGAAAACCAGATTAATATATTTAAACAGTCCAGAATTCCCCATCACTGTTTTTTCCTCTTGAGAAACGTAGTATGAATCCAATGGATTATCGCAATGGAAGACCTCCCCTTTGGGCTCTGGTATCAAGTATTGCAGTAGGTATAAGTACTATGGAACCTAGATTGGTCTGACCTTACACATTGTACTTTGAACAGTTCCCTTGATCGGCTCTTACGATATCCACTTACTGATTTGGAGGAGACAACTTTTAAACACATGGTTTGAGGTCAGAACTCTTCAAACAATTAGTTTCTCTATCGTCACATCCAATTTAACCTCAACATTTGACCCCAGTGTATTGCCATTGTGCCGTAGCCTGCCACTATAGGTAGAGCTTTATGCCGTTCACTGAAATAGCTGATGATATCATTATAATTGAATTGCTTCTATTCAGAAATTCCATATTTGTAATTGACACTGTATTCTCCCTACTCTTGGCTCGAAGGTAGATAAAGAGAAACCTAAGTGAAATAATGATAAATCGTTTTGTATTGGTGCTAACACTCGCTTTATAAATAACTAGCGGCCCGCCCCGGCTTCGCACGGGTATTAAACAAAAATTTCAGAAATTATACACACTGACACGATGTGTTTCACAGTTTTCATACGGATCCCTTACTTTTTGTAACAGCATTGGGATTTTTGACATTGACTCGACATTCCAAAACTGACACTGGCCGTAGAGAAAAAGCAAGCACCGTGCGCTATACAACCTCTTTTTCTATTCTGACGCGCCATAATAGAAAAAGAGGTTGAATATACAGCCCACGGTTCAATTATTGAATTTTTCATGCGGATCCCTAACTTTTTTGAAAATATTATATAGCCTATGTTCATCACGGAAAATTAAGGATTCTAATGGTGAAAGGATTTTTTAACTCGGTCCAGTAGTTTCGGAGCCTATTCAATTCAAACAAACAAACAAACAAACAAACAAACATACAAACAAACAAACAATCAAATCTTTCCTCTTTATAATATTAGTATAGACATTGCGTTAATTGCTTTTGGTTGCAGAAGATAATAAGTCTCAAAACAAAGCATAAATTACCTGTAAATTATAATACAGCTCATACTTTCTCACCAGAATCACCACCGTGCATGTAAAAGTAAGTAAATACTATTATTAGGTAGGTATTTAAGGCATATAATAGATAATATATGTAGATAAATATAAGTGTGTTACCCCAGGTTATTAAAACGCAACTCAGATTTACTCAAGTTGGTTTATTCCTTGGCAGTTTTCAATGAAAATGTGTCAAAATGCGTCACATGAGACGTGCTGAAATCAGAATTGCGATTGAGTATTTAGGGAGGTCCTACTTCCTAGTTATAGTTACTCTGCAGATTTTCGTGATAGCATTTTTCAGTATTTGGCAATTATCCAATACTGCGCTAGTTCTTAGTAAAACCCTTTCGGAGTGACGGCATTAGGTTCCACATTAATATCATTTGTTCTGGAAACACGATACAGGTAGGTACTTACATCATACACCGATCAAGAAAAATACTTACATTCAAACGATTGATAATAATTAAAACATGGCAGAGTTCCCTCGTAAGATATCAACCTCAGTGATTTGGAGAAGGTTAATGACATAAATATATATTGTGGTAAGCAGTTCAACAGATAGTGTAAAACAAACCAACAATCTATGTATACGCCAACATTATACAAAAGTTGCTGCTGCATTCGTAGAACATAGCAAGAGTTTCCGAATTTGTACCATAAGCTCAAGAAAGAGGGACATATCGCGGTGTATCACTCATTACCGGAGGCCTGTATCCTTGGACTATTATGGGATGTTGGCGACTACGAAGACTAATTAACCCAAGACTTTGATACACGCAATTATTTAAGCCGAGCGTCTCGGGCGATACAATAAATTCAATTAGGCTCAGGACTTTCTTCTCATAAAGGTACACGCCGTTCTGTCAAATATTACGTGTTATTTGTCCGTGGGTTTACGAGGGTGTGTACAAAATGAGCAGGTGTGGCGACGTGAACACGAAAGCAAACATTAGAGTTTATAGAGTGTATAAAGTATGTAGTTCTAGTGTGTAGAGTTCATAATGCATGGTACCAGCAAATAACTACAAGTCGTGTTGTTCTGTTAGTATTCCTTATCGTAATTTTTATCAATAAGCCGACAGTTGCCTACTTCTGTTCATCAGGCTATTTACAACCTGGATCTCTCAAGACTAGAGTGAATAGGTGTCATCTAGACGTTCGTGATACTGTTGAACGCAACTTCCCTTTTCACCGGGTTATGTTAGGGGGTCACATTGGCGGAGTAATCGGTGAACATGCATAAAAACTATATAACTATATAGAAATCAAAAAATCAAAATCATAGTCATAGCTGGACATAAAACCTCCTGTTTTAGAAGTCGGTTAAAAAGAAGACTTGGGTCTATTTACTAATCTATAATACTTCATTTTCTAACGTATTTCCGATGCAAAGACGCACTCGCCTTAGAAACCATTTGAAATTCAAATTGTTATCGACAAGTATTTCACCCGCTGTATAACCAAATTATCTAACTGTCGCAATACTAACCATAGCCACGGACGGGTTCACGAAGTTATTCTTGATTTGTCACTTGAGGTACTCTATTGCAAGTAAATAAAATTTAATTTTGTTTCCATTCCTCATTAGGCGCAGATTGAGCCAAGCCTTTGCCTACTGCCACTGTGTGTTAGCATCTTTATTGATTTCAAACACCAAACACCCTCTAGCTACGCTGTGCATTCAAAGACGCCCCTGTTTTGAATAATGCCGAAAGCACAACGACACTACGTATGTTGTCGGAACGACCCGAGGTACTAACCCGGAGAATGTTTGTTATAGGGATTGTCTTCAGTCAAATAACTTCTCGCAATATTTCTTTATTATTGAAATGATATATTATCTGACTATTACTGCTATCACACTGCTCGGCTTACTATAAAATATCAGATTATCTAGACGACAAAAAAGTTTGGGACGAGTTCTGCTCCAACTCTAAAACTAACAACTTAACAAGGTAAACGTTTCTTGTTCGCTTCTTTACATTACCTTAAAAAGATTGAAGTGAACAATTAATCAAAGTGATCACTTTATTTCCCATTTTATTTCTTATTTAACTTGTATTTTGTGACGTGTCCAAGAGTCCTGTAAGGTCTAAAGGAAATAAAGCACTTTGATTTTGATGTTGACTGCATCAGATATTTAATAAATAGCCAAATCGAACATCAAACATAGTTAACATGTAGGTACAAGTTTATTTTTCTTAGAACATATACTACTTTATAGTCACTAGCGGTCCGCCCCGGTTTTGCACGGGTATATTACTAAAATTTCAAAAAATACAAATTTTGACACACATACACATTGAATTACATTAATGAAGTTTTCTTAGAGATCACTCAATTATTATAAATATTTTATAGCCTATGTTCATCAGGAATAAAGAAGAATTCTAAGGCTGAAAGAATTATATTAAGCATAGATAATAATATTTTTTAATTAATTATTCACAAGCCTACGTTATTAATATTTGTTTATCCTTTCTGTAATCTGTGGTATAGATAATAACGATAAATAATCGTTGTGAATCCTTTAAAAAAAAAATTATTAAGCTCTTGGTTGCCTCAATATAATTTTCACTTATAATAAATAAATAAAATTATATATGTTATACGTTATTATCTTTAGGTATTAATAGCAAGGTAGACTCCATCTACGCAAGATGATTTATATTTTATTCATGTGTTAGGATTTCGCTAATAACTTACTTGGTAACGAATACTAACCAGCGGTACCTAATTCTGAATAAGTCTATTTGACATTCAGATAAGACACGTACTTGATTAGATTTTGGTATATTGAGGTACTAGCGACCCGCCCCGACTTCGCTCGGGTTCAATGCTGATACTAATGTATGCTATATACAGATCTTTTCTTGAATCGTGCTATCTATTAAAAAACGGGATAGTTTTAAAGATTAGGACATACATACGGACAGACAGGGAAGCGACCTTGTTTTATTCTATGTAGTGATAGTCATATTTAGGTGTACCTCTGTAGAAATAATAAGTTTCTACAATCTCCCAAGTCCTTCACCTAACAACAGATGATAAAAATATAGATAAGTATAAAAGTGTAGCACTTTATTTTGCGGAGAAAATCCTGTATTTCTCTCTCGGGTCCTCTTATACGATTTTCTTAACGTCAAGTGTAATCAGAGACTTTTTGTGGCACCTTAAGAGATGGCAAACAAGCTGAAAGATGCTGAAAGCTCACCTGAAGTAAGTAAAGTGGATTTCGTGTTCTTGGAACCTCAGATTATGTAGGTACAAAGACTTCACCTACCTATTTATAAAACGAAGTACGCCCAAAAGGTAAAAACATATTACTAAGAAAAGGAGCTTATTGCGAGAAGGTAATATCATGTGGGTATCTACTTGTTTCTGAGAGATAATTATCTGCTTGGAGCATAGTCTGGGATTAGGAGTGATCATGAAGTTGGCTAATAATCGGCAGATTAGATTGCTGTTAATATACTTAAAAAGGTTGTCTTGGGAAAATTCGGATTAGAAATTTCAATATTTCGAAAACCATTGCCCGGATGAGGTGGAAGAAGGGTGGAAGAGATGTCATTCGACGGCTTGAATACAGGCTTTACGAGCATAATTTAACAGTAGTCTAATGAACGAGGTGCGTCACAAAAGAAGCGTTTTTGGGAACAACAATTTGTGCTCCATAATTTTAGAAGATTCTGTACGTTCACTTCTCGACGAAACAAATTCATAAACCTTGTTATTATGTCACTGTTCATACATAGACAATGGAACCATTAACAACTCAAGAGACAAAACATTCAATTAAAGCGTTGCTTAATAGGTAAGCCTTGTACAAATCTACAGTCTACATTAGGGTTGCTCTGCATTATTTTCAGAAATTCCCTAACAGCGAACGTGATCGATAGTAATTATTAGCGTCGCATCATACAAATAATTTATTTACCTACCATAATATCGATTACATATTGCAGAGGTACTTATTCATTGCAGATATTACGGTGCGGTCTGTCATCACCCATAACACGACTCTGCGTAGCTTGTGGCTAGATGATGCTGTGTGGATTGTCCAGCAATATTTATTTATTCATTTCAGCTTCTGACCGTACTAAGTACTATTCATTTAGTACGAATGCATTCAGTAGAGTTCACATTATGCGGTCGCACAATAGCAGACCATAAACATGCCACCACACCATTGTTCTGCGTCTCGCTGGCTTACCTAATTACTGAATGAAGTGGTGGGGTATGTAATACACTCCTGAATGCTGAAAAGCACAATGAATCTGTGAACCATGACAGCTTTTCAGCATTCAGGTTAAATTCCAAAGGTTAAATTCCTTTCTTGTTGGATTAGAATTTGTAGGCAAGATATAAAATCAGGGGTGGAATATGCTCCATGGAATCTTGTTGATATGGAACTGTTTGGGTATTTCGTTCATACTGTAAAATTTGAAGTGGCCAGCCAGTACCACAAAGGAGTATCAATCTCAAGTAGTACTTAAAACCTCATACGTGTAAAATATTATTTCCCCCCCATACTAAGTACTTTTATGAAAAGAGCAAAATATACAATGTTGATACCTGTACTTCATAACCGTGTCAATTTTACATTTTGGACGTTTTACTAGTAAGTCGTTTTGCCGCTCAAGACATTGCCACCATAAAGACGTTTTAATGTGCCGACGTTCTGCAAACTACGTCATTTTCCTTGATAGACCTTCTGATACGGAGCGCTATTTTGTCTTAAGTTTTTTGAAGGTAAAAAAAAACTAAAATAAAACTAGTATTGACAATTGTCAATTGAGCTAACTGCACATTGTAGCAATCAACTGGCTCAACTGATCCATATCAATACCCAGTTGGAAGTGTCCCCAAGATGCTGGCTGCATTTGCCTCACGCTGCGCCAGATACTGACCAGCTATCGGGTCACACATCGCTTCGACGAGATCGTCGGATAAAAAATGTTTTCCTCCGCGTCGCAGCATTATCAATACTGGGCAGTAAATGCGATATATCTAACTAAACTACAATATATTTAGATGAATGGTGCACCGCCTTTCATCTTCAGCTTATCGCATCCAACATTTGCTTGCAGTCTTTCGTAGACCGTTATCCTACCTGGACGGAGGTCACACAATATGCAATATTGTACATTGTAAGTCTATCAGAAAACCCATATTCGTAACCACAATCAGTGAGAACGGAATCTTTATTAGATCTTACGTAAATACCAGGCGAATGGAACATCCTCTCAGCTTAATTATCGACCATTTATCATGAGAATATGAGTAATTACATTTCCTAGCGATATACGAAGCGTATAGTGGTAATGGTATATGGTATAAGTGGCATCGCTATTAGATTCAAGGGCAACCCTCGCTGGTATAATGAGAGACTTTTACAGTATACGTTATCGTTACGACATTTTTGACCTTAAGGTACTTGTTTAATAACTTTGCAGGAATTGCTTCCTCATCGTATACGTCCACTCTCTACCGGGTGTTACAACCACCACACCAAGCTTGGCAGGTGGTGATCACAGAGGGGCTAAAAACACACTGAAGGCTGAATTGGAGGCGATGATTCTTATGCGTTAGTGCCACGGCTTGCTAGATCTGCTAGAAATTCGTGATCTAAGAATTGCTTTCCCCGTCACGAGTTATCGTAAAAAAGTAAAGGTAGAGTAAAGGTAAAGGTGTGAGACGTTTGGGGAAGACAAGCATAAGATGTACCTTATTGTAAAACTCAAATTTTAATAGGTTAGACAAAATAATTTGTCAAAGGTACTATTATCCCAGGATAATGCACGCCATTCCACGGTCATAGAAACAACATTATACGTAACCCATTATAAATGTTAGCGGGTTAGCTACGAATCTGATTTGTGTAGGAAGAACACCAA